>OMKN01066159.1:0-23714 GCA_900302345.1 Melanonus zugmayeri
TCTGTGCACCATGTTCTCTTATCTCACTATAGTAGGACAGATAAGATGCTATCATGCTAACCAGCTAACCAACATGGCGATGGGATACATGATGCAATCACGCGAGATAACGCTAATGATATGAATTGACTTGATTTGTATGGCACACCGGTTGGCATGGCATTCACGGTTCAAAGCGCTTTGCAATTATTTACAACATATGATTATACACGACTTGCAACGAAGTAAAGGATGATGGCATAGTATCAGGTTGAAACATCATGAAACTGAAACACAATAACAATAAAACCGTAAAATAATAAAGTGCAGAGGAGTGAAAGAGGGATCCATCCAGAATTTGCAGAAATTCGATACATTCTGATTCATGAATGATGAATCCAGCTGAGGTTGTATGTATTATTTTAGGTATGATGATTTAATGTATAAAACATTGTCGAATTAGAAATCATTTTAACATACTGTGACATATAGACTACACTATAACTCAATTCTACAAAAACCTCAAGACTCAATGCAAAACCCTGTATTACATTACAATTGTTGTCCATTGCGTGACAATCTGGTGCCGATAAACGGCATAAGCAGTGCATCGAGCCATCAGCCAACCTCTCTGCCCTCTCTCTCCATCCAGATGGAGTCGAACACGGCGGCCAAGACCAAGAACGACAAGGCCTGGAGGAAAGTGTCCGAGGAGATCAAGGGCCTGTTCCGCACAGCCGTGCTGCACCTGCAGGAGAAGGGCACCATGAAGCCGGCCGATGCCAAGAAGTTCCTCTGCTCCGGTGAGTCCAGAAGCTTCTAACCGCCGCTCTCTTGACACTAGAAGGCTCTAGAACAATGTTGTTGTTTTTTGATCAGGCGAGAATTTGTTTTATGTTGATACTTTTTTTATATTTCTTTTTATATTTTATTTTATATTTTATACTTTATTTTCTGTTCAGTATTCAGTCGACCCTCACAATCATTGAATTTTCCAGAATGACCCTGTGTTTGATACATAAAAATACTTTGAATTGAAACTGAAAGTTAAACACCTGTGTGTGTTTGTGTGTGTGTGTGTGCGTATGCATGCGTGTGTGTGTGTGTGTGTGTGTGTGTGTGTGCATGTGCGAGGGACCCCAAAAGGTAGACCAGGAGTTTGTATCATTCCATTATTCATTTTAATTGCAGCCCTTTTTATTATTTTTCTTCCTGCTCTTTCTCAAAGGACCATCATTCTTTCCTGTTATCATGGAAATCTGCTGCGACCGCACACGTGTTAATTGAGCACTGCGGGATTCACACAATACCTCAAACACAGAGGGAGCCGCTACAGTTCCAGTCCATTTTCCTTTCTTTTACCCTCTCCTTTGGTCTCTCTCTCTCTCTCTCTCTCTCTCTCTCAATTAGCAGGCAGCTATGAGAGCAGTGCAACTTGCTGGGACTGGCTCAACAGAGCAAGATAAGATTGTGTCGCAAAGTTCCAATTTGGTTCCAAAATTGTTCAAACGCCCTTAGTTTAGTTTCGCTTGAACTATTTACAACAACGAGTTAAGAACAAAAGTGCAGTGAGCGAACGTGCAACATGGAGACGGTTGTATTGGTCTATTGTGTGCACAGGTGTGTTATTCACCTACCGCGAACCACAGCGGCCGTTACCTTAGAGAGAGATACGTCGGCAAAAGGCCGTTTTGGAATTTAAAATACGATACAATATATATACTACAAGTGCAATAACGCAAGAAAAGGATTGTGGGAAGCAGAACAGGGAGTGGGAACGCCGAGAGTAACCGAGGTGGTTAACATTAAGTGTACGAATGGCTTCAGGGTAGCCGAAGGCCACAGCAGCAAAGTAAAAGGCCCATTCTGTCTTGAAATAAAATACACCTTGGCTACAAGTCCAAGTACAACAAAAACAGCAATTCTAAACTGTCTTACACAAAAAAAGACAGGAAAAATGGGCAACGAAAACAAATGGCAGCTCACACAGAATCGCCGATGTCGCTAACTAGGAAGTAGATCACTTAACAACAACAGCTATGAAGTCACCCAGAGAGACAGAAGGAGCATGCTCTGGGCCTTATATACTGGCCCACTGATAGCCAACACGGTACAGCTGGTCTCCCCCCCACCACACACACACACACACACACTCAGACCAATCACTGATCTGTTTCTCTGTTTATATTCTTCAAACATCTGAAACAGAGAAGAAGGCCAGCACTCAGGGAATGTCCTTTACTATTTATTTATTGCCAGCAGGCAGTCAACAACAGCAACAACATTTCAGCTTCACGCTTTCATCAAGTTGCGTTGCATTACGCGGAAGTGACAAATTTAAATAGACATGCGCAAGTCTGTTCTTGCGCGTCTATATAAATGTGTCACATTCCCAGAGTGCTGACCTTCTTCTCTGTTTTAGATACCGTAGCCGTGCACCTGGAAGATTTGTATTTGTTTGAAAACCACCTCATTTTGTTTAGGTTGTTGCACACTGTCTGTTGTCTTGTGTTGTGCACACTGTTCCTGTCTGATGTTTACTGGCTGCACCTTGACCATGTCAAATGTCCTGTACGTGTCATGAGGTATTTCTGATTCTGACTGGCACCAAATTAACTTAACCATCCACGATTATCGCTCACCGGTTCTTAACCATCACGTCTTTCCACTTTTCTTCTTCTTCTTTTCATTCCCAGCCTTAGAGGATGAGCTGGACTTTGCGCTGGGCAAGCAGACCCCCGCCTTCCTCAAGAAGTGCGTGTGCTACATCCGCAAGATCTCCAACTTCGACCGCTTTGCCAAGCTGCCCGAGATGGCGCGCTACATGGACACAGTCGACGACGGCGGCGATCGCGTCATGCGCAACCAAGAGGCCCACGAGCGCCTGCTGAAGGTCCGCGACGAGTTCATCCCCACGGTGGTGGCGGCATCCAACCTGCGTGTGTACTCGTCGGTGACGCACTGCGACATGAAGCTGGGATACTCGCAGGAGGTGGAGAGCCACTACGTGGAGGGCCTCTGCAAGCAGCTCTACGAGGACATGGTGGATGTCATCCAGGCGACCGTGCAGCAGAACTTTGACGCCGAGACAGACCCGCTGTACGGCGAGCTCCTGCAGCACACCTCGCTGTGCCAGACGCACGCTGCCGTCTACGAGTACCGCAGCGAGCCACTGGACCGCGTGCTCGAGTACCTGCTGCCCGCCAAGGGGGGCCGTGCGAGCCCCCTGGTGGTGCACGGGGGGCCGTGCACGGGGAAGACCTTGCTGCTGGCCGAGGTGGCCAAGCAGGTGAGGGGGGGTAGGGGGGTGGAAATTAAATGTTATGCTGCTGGTGGTGGTGGTGGTGGTTGTGGTGGTTGTGGTTTTTGGATTGTGTGTGTGTGTGTGTGTGTGTGTGTGTGTATGTGTGTGTGTGAGCAGACCTTCACCTCTTATCACCAAAAGCATGTCGCCATCAGCGAGGCACATATACACAAACACAAAAAGTGTAAATCGGTGACATTAAGAAGTAAGATTTTGCATCGGCGCAGCTCAGCACCGATCAGCATCGGCAACAACTGCAGGCATTTTTCACACTATATCCCTAATGCGGATAGATAGAGATAAGGTTGAAACGCGGCAAAGTTATCCTTTAAGGTGTCACCCACATATAAATAGTTTGGTTGGATTGCGTGACTTCCTGTGTATTCCCGTTGTGTTTGCTTTATGTCTGACATTGGGTCTTGTGATTGTGTTACATTAGGCTCCTCCCACTGCTAGGACCCAACCAAAAGTTGAATCTGACCACTTTTAATCCCCTTATCTACTTTAGCCACACACCACCGCTGTGTGTGTCAAACGTGTGCAGTGTTCAGCTTTATGGTTCATGGTTGAAATATGGTAATGCAGTGACCCATCCCATTTGTGTGATCTGCGTCAATGTGCAAAGGCATGTTTGGGGCAAAACACATTTGCATTGCATTCATGTCATTTGCATGAATTTCATTGTGAATACGGCCAAAAAAAACGAGTTTTCTCTCCCCCCCACACCCACACATACACACGGTTCCTTTGATCAAATAGGGCAGTAGGCTTTGGTCTTGTCAACTTAGCTCACAAGTTATTCTGACCCAATTCTACTTGTGCTCAGCGGTTCCCGTGAACAACAAGGACTCCCCGTTCTGGTTGAGCTCTTGGGGAGGGAAACCGCAATCTGTTTGCGACAAACACTAAGCCAATACTTCCTGCTTGGGAATGAGAATGGAGGGTTCACCCCTTGTTGACAGACTCGTCCCAACCGTCATTGTAAAGTAATCTATGTGATGATAACAGTTGAGTCTGATGATCTCTCCGTTCCTTCTCTCGCTGTCTTATTTGTGCTCGGTCACAGGCTCACAGACACGCGTTAAACACACCTGACATGCAGCTCTGAGTAAACATTGAAGCAGGATGTTCTGGAGTGTCATTTCCTGTTATCGCCTGTGTGTGTGTGTGTGAGTGTGTGTGTGTGTGTGTGTGTGAAACAGCTGAACACTACGCAAGGAACGGAGCAGGACTCATTAACGTTGGCCTAAAGGTGTCTCCCCCTGAGTCTGGATGAGATGAGAATATGAATAAACGCAAAACAAAAACACATGGAGCGGTATTCATTCATAAAATATCCTGCTTCACACACATCTATAGATATATAGAAAGGGACAGATAAGAGAGTGAGAGAGAGATAGAGCGCAGTTTGAATATGCACCCGCAGACATGAATTCTAGAATTTATAGTATATGAAATGTAATTGGTAATTTTAAGCACGATGACCGCGTACGATGTGTCCTAATACTTTATTCACGCTTCATCGGCAGCATTAAAGACTTTGCCCGGCTTCATTCTCAGCACTGCAGGTGACCCGTGTCATTTCACTCCCTGAATACAAATGTTAGCTCAGTGCGCTCTGCATTTTAAAGCATACTGTTCCTTGCAAATTCTCTTTGCATTTCCAGACCCTGTTTTATCCTGCAGCATGTTCATTGGAAATACCGTGTATAAGAGCGAGATGATATTTGCATTCTGAATGTTTTATCAGTTCCTGTGTCTACTACCTTAGGCTAATGCACGCATCTTAAGAGTGTTTATCCAAAAAGTTAACTTTCAATAGAGGACAGAAATGCTCCTCATTTCAAGCACATAGACACATAGCCCTGTTCCATGTGATTCATTTAAAGTGACTGTGTTGGGTTGGCAGAACTGTGTATATTTTGGAAAATTTGGGGGTAGCCATCTTTAGAGCATCCATCCAATCACGGGGGTTACTGGTTTCAGCTCCACCCCCTTGTGGTGTAATTGTATGGTGTTACACATGCAGAAAAAAAACTCAATAGCATAACTGCCTATTTGTAGATGACAATGTGCTTTTAAATTAGTCAAACACCCTAATCAATATCACTATGTTTGTATGGGAAAAAATCCAACTTGTCCAAATTATTTTTTATTTGACCATTATTTAATCAGGTTAGTCCCATTGAGATCAGATCACTCTTTTACAAGGAAGACCTTGATTCCCATCCCAGATGTTGTCTCTTTGTCTTTGTTCCCTTAGGCCTACTCATGGTTGCAGAAGGAGATGGGCCCTGAGACCGACCCGGTGGTCATCGTCCGCTTCATTGGCTCCACCCAGGTCTCCATGGACCTCCGCACCCTCCTCCAGAGCATCTGCGAACAGATCGCCGTCAACTACCGCTGCCTGATCCATTTCCTGCCCAACAAGATCCAGGAAATGAGGGAGCTCCTGGTCAACCTCCTGGCTGAGTCCTCCTTCCACAGGCCCCTGGTGATCATTCTGGATGCCCTCGAGCAGCTCTCCGATGCCGACGAAGCCCGCAAGCTGTGGTGGTTCCCCGCCCACCTGCCAAGGACGGTCCGCATCGTGGTCTCCACCTTGCCCAACAAGCATGGCATCCTGCAAAAGCTCAGGCACCTCATCCACGACGAGGGGCGCTACGTGGAGCTCTTCCAGCGGGATCGCAAGGTCTGCAGCCAGACGCTCAAGCAGCAGCTGCTCGGGGTGAAGAGGAAAGTCACGTCGGGGCAGCAGATCTACGTCAATGAGGCCCTCGCCAAATGCACCCTGCCCATGTTCGTCAACCTCATCTACAGGGAAGTCGTTCACTGGAGGTCCCACAAGGACGTGGACGACAGGTCCCTGTGCTCCACGGTGCACGAGAGCATTGAGAAGCTCTTCTACTCTGTGGAAAACAAGCTGGGGCAGCGGTTCGTCTTCAGGGCGCTGGGCTACGTCACCATGGCCAAGGCGGGGCTAACGGAGCTGGAGCTGGAAGACATTCTGTCGCTGGACAACATCGTCCTTGGCGACGTCATCGTTGCTTCCTATCTGAAGAACCCTCTCAGGATCTCCTATGACTTGATTGCGAGGATCAAAGAGGAGCTGGAGGGATACTTGGTGGAGCGGCAGGTACGCAATGTCACGCTCATGGTCTGGGCCAACAGGCACCTTCACCTCATCGCTCAGAAGCTGTACCTTAGCAACGAGGAGGACGTCCACCAGATGCACAGCCTTCTCGCAGAGTACTTCCTGGGGGCGTGGTCGGGAGGCAGGAAGAAGATCTTCACCTACGACAACAACCACTTCACTTCCCTGAACATATCGCATCACAAGAACCCCCACCAACAGCAATCCCACGAGAAGACGTCTTCGGACAAGTATTCTTACGACAGGCAGACACCAGAGCAGCCCTGGGTGTTCCAGTGCAACCTCCTGGAGCCGGACATCTTCTTTGTCAACCACAGAAAGATGACGGAGCTCGTCTACCACCTGACCAGGAGTGGACGTACCGATGACCTGATGTTTGGGGTGATCATGAACTTCAGCTGGCTCTACACGATGATCAAAATTGGTCAGTTCGAAAAGGCCCTCACGGACATCGACCTGGCCTATAGTTACTCTCAAGAGAAAGAGCTCAAGTTCTTGGCCACCACGCTCCGCAGCATTAAGTTGAAAGTGATAAAGAACCCAGCGTCGCTGTCCGCCGAGCTGCAGCAAAGACTCCTGCCGGTGGTCACCTCTCTTCCAAAGCTCCGGCACCTTCTCCTGGAGTGTGATAAAGATGGCCCCAAGTACTGCTCCATTGTGCCACTGCATTCCTCCATGGATGTCACCTACAGTCCAGAGAGGCTGCCCCTCTGCTCCAGCTACATGCAGATCATCGAGATCCTGCCCACGCTCGCCCCAAACATCGTCCTCGTAGCCCTGGAGGACGGGACCGTAAGCACCTGGGACGTGGAGAGCAGACAACTCCTGAGACAGATTGACACAGCCAGATCTGTCGTGCTTGGCATTCGTCTAACCACAGATGAGAAGTACTTGGTGGTAGCCACAACCAAAAACACATTGCTTATCTATGATAATCACAAGTCCTGCCTTCTGTCTGAGGTTGAAATCAAGGGGTCCAAGCATGGCGGCGTCGCCGGCGGGGTAGCGTTCATTAATGGTTTCACCTTGTCCAGCCACCATGCCTTGGCCTGGCTTGAGGCCAGCAAAGACGTCAATGTAATTGACCTACTTTACGGTTGGCCGCTCTACCAGTTCCATTGCTGGTACGAGGTCACCTGTGTGCAATGCTCTCCAGATGGGATGTATGCCTTCTGTGGTCAGTACCTAAACAGTGCAACCATCTTTCACCTAGGGAATGGCGATAAGTTGGCCACAGTGACATCAGAGTTTTCTGGGGGGTTTGTCAAGTCCATTCTGGTTCTTGACACCATCCACCAGATGGTGATGGTGGATAATGAAGGCAGTCTCTCGGTGTGGAACACCAAAGACATCACTAACCCAAGGCTGATGGAGGACTATGACTGTCGGGGAGATGAGAGCGAAGTGGTGAGCATCGAGTTATCCGAAGACCAGCGGTCTATTCTCATTTGCAAGTCCAGGAGCATTGAGGTCCTGGACACAAAGTTATGGAAGATGGTGGAGAAGTTCAAAGCCAAACGTACAGAGCTGTTTGTGGCCGCAGTGCTCTCCAAGAACGGCCAAAGCATTGTGGCCTCTATGGAGAACACCTCCTCCATCTTTGTTTGGCGGAGAGACAGTGGACAATGCATGGCCAGTCTGATCGAGATCTCAGGGGCTATTGTCAAACTAATCAAGTCCACCCACCACAATCTACTCCTCTCTGTAGCCAGTAGCGGAGTGCTCTCCGTCTGGGACATCGACATCATCACAGCCATGTCCAACATTGATAAAACAGGAAAGAAGATCCAGACGCTGCAGTTGTCCGGCAGGGAGGACTATGTGTTTACCATGGATGGTTCAGAGGCCATCCACAAGTGGAACTTCAACACGGGCTTCATCGAAACCGTCTTCAAGCACGAGGGCATTGTGGAGAACTGTGTTCTGACCTCCTCAGGGGATCTCATGGTGACTTCGGACGACAGGTGCTGTCAGTACATTTGGCAGACCAGCACTGGAGAGAATATCTTCCGCATCAACGGGCAGAAAATTTGCCAGCTCCTGATCACCCACAACGACCAGTTTGTTGTGTCACTCTGTGAGCAGAATGCTTCCAGAGTGTGGAGGCTTGCCACCGGGCACAAGGTGTGCAACATTTTAGTCACCCTCCAAAATGCACTGATCACCACTGCCAACACTTTCCTTGTGGGAACGACAAAAAACAAGCTCCTGGCCGTCAGCCTTTGGTCGGGCAGCGTGTCTAAGAAGTTTGTCTGCGATGATGGCATCACCATCATCAACTTCAAGCTCATTCCCGACTGTCCTGACTGTGTGGTATTCATTACATCTACAGAGACCGTCTTCATTTGGAGTGTTGCGGACGAATCTGTCTGCAGGCGGGTCCAGTTGCCAACCAACTTCCTTAAGAACCTAGAAGACTTCCAGATTTCGCCAAATGGGAAATTGGGTATAGTCTCCAAGGGCGACGAAAACATTAACGTCCTGGACCTTCACAGTGGGAAACTGAGACTGGTCCATGCCGCCGGCATAATATGGCGACAGAAACTGTCACGAGACGGCCGCTACCTGGTGTACGTCTGCTTCCACAACAGTGATGAGGACGACGAAGCCGGCGTGGTCTCCAACCTGATTGTGATGCGCTTGGCCGACGGCAAAAGCATCGGCACGTGCTCGCTTTACAAGACACCTACCTATCTCTGCCTTTCCCAGCGAGCGCTCAACATCATCATCGGCTTCGAGGACGGCAGCATCGGCACATACACGGTCGTGGACCGTGTAGACGCCGCACTCAAGATCAAGATCGCCACCTCCAACAGCCGTCAGATCGTCAACAACGCCTCGCAGAAGGTGCGCCCCAAGTGTGGGAACCATTCCTTTAAGGCGATCGCTGACTGCATCTGGAGGGAGTCCACAGAGGTCTTCTCGAGGGACAGTCCCATCAACGTGTCGGACTCCGGGGAGGCCGAGACCATTGCCCCCGCCAAGAAGAGCGAACTGCTGCAGTGAAGAGATGGATATGGGGCGGGGGATGAGATTTGTGTGAAGGTAGATTGAGTGGTGGGGTTTCCTGTTTACAGCCACGTATGTCAGCTGCAGATTTTCAGCCCGCTGGGTAGTTTCTGGGTTGAACACAATTACCGCTGCACTTGTCATGTATTGCTTAACTTCCAACTTGATGTAATTTTGTTTGTTTGTTTTACACTTGAAGACTGTTAGATTGAACGTTGGTTTTGTTTTGTTTGTGTCTTTTGAAAATAAGAGAGAGGAAAAAACTATTGTGTGTGGTATTAGTTTGCCATTTTGTGTCCTTTTAGCATTTGAAGTTATGATTCAAATGTCTCGGCTAAACATTTCCAAAGCCATTCCAGTGAATTCCACCATTCTCCTTTGTAAATTTTGATCTATCTCACGTTGTACACATTAAGCCATAATGTGGTCACCACAGGTATATTTAAGTTTGTATGTTTGTATTTACATCAATTGGTACTGTACAAAAGGAAGAACAATGAATACTTGTACATATCTCTTAATGGCTGCTGCAGTTTTGTGCAACTCCTTAAAATTGTTATGTTGTGCTTAATGCAATCAAAGTGAGTGCCTGGAATACAAGTGTTATTTTATGTGCAGATTAGATTACAAGAATTATGAAAATGCAGGGAATTTGTAAACACAACATACACAAAACCTACACAGAACAAAATACAACATGCGTTCATCATCTCAAAATTAAAACTGAAATGATCAATGATTCCAATAGTGTTGAAGGATTTTTTTTCCTGTGATCATTATCAATGAATACTTTGCTTACATTTACATATGAAAGTGAAAGTACCTGCATTTTCCAAATCCATGAATTGACGTACAGTAGAGTTGAGTATACAGAGCAGCATAGTTACACATGCATACTACATATGCATTCACGCCTTAACCAGTGTTTTTACTTTAGGATGAGCAATGAGTTGAGTTTGTTATTAAACGTATTAAGTAGAAGAGGTCAGAGTGATTAGTCCACTGTCTTAAATATCTTAGCCACAGCCCATTAATTCAGTCACAAAACGGTGACTTTATGTTCACTTTGACTTCATATGAAATATTAAGTGAGCTAGAAAAAAGTGTGAAACAGGTATTTCATTCAGTGCTACAAGATGCGCTCTCTCTCTCTTTCTTTTCATGTGAACATGAAAAACAACAGCTTAACACGTCCACATACGTAGAGATTTGCATTTTTAAATGTCATGAATTGGCATGAAAAAGACTCAAATAAAAGATGTATTGTGACATTTGTGGAGTAGGTCATGATCGCTGGAGCTGTATCTTGCTAGTACTAGCATGTATGCTAGCTTGTTTTGGTTGTTTAATTCTACATTGATAAATATTGTTAATCATACATTACAGTTTGGTGTGTGAGTTCCAATTTATAAAAAACAAAACAAATCGTCTCACTTTTACATGTACTGTTAAAGGGCTAATCTGTCTAATATTGTACGTTTACCTCTGTTTTTTCCTCAGCCCTCATTTGATCTTTTGAGAACTGTAGCATTATTGAGCTTTAAAACTACTTAATTTATTTTCAAAATGGACATTTTATAAATTGAGAAATATCATTCCTCGTATTTGCCAAAGTTGTCCTTTAAGTTTGGTGTTTTCGATTTGTTGACCGATGTTCAATTTGGTTTGAAGGCCTGTTGAGCAAATTATCTCAGTGTTACGACGTGGTTACGTTTAAAAAACATATATGATAGAGAACATGTTTTATCTTTGCTATGGAGTTTATCTGAGTCCCCATAAGATATATTGGAATGCCAACTGAAGAGTATATTTGAATGTGTCCATATGAAAGCCAGTCAACGGTATTACTGTATGTTATGTAACTTGAATGACTTTTAATAACTTAAATGTTTGCGACTCCTAGTTGACATACTGGTAATGAATGTTTCTATAGTATTCTTTGTATCGTCCAGACTGATCTACCTGTTTAGAGATTTATATTTTCATAAATGTTGTACTTACATTTTGTTACAGAGTTGTTTAACTGGAATTCTAACAGAAAAGAAAAACGTAGGTCCGAAGCAATATGAACTAGTGTGTATGCATTGTTTGTATGAAGCATTTTAATGTAATAAAATGGTTCATTTCTTTGCCTCCAGGACTCTGTATTTTGTCCCCACTTATTTTAATGTAGGCATTTTGGAGGGCAGTGGATTATGGGTCAAATAAAGGGACATCCTCTGGCAATACTGAGTCAGCTGTGTTGTCGCTGTAGCCAACTTTTGACCTTTGACCTCATACTCTCATCTAGTCTGCCCTCCAGGCCCTCTTGTCTTTGCACATTTATTACATGGAGTCTAATATTTACCACAACAAAACTGCCCTGATAATAATACGTGTTTTTTTGTATCATTGAATTCATGATAGTTACACATAATACAGCACACACAAGGAAGGAGCATGATAGTCTTGCAGTGGTTAGGGTGGTATTGATTCCCAGCCCAAAGGATCTGGGTTTGATACCCATACTACCTCTAGGCATCCTAGAGCAAGATACCCCCCCCTACCACGTCATTAATGACGCATCTGGCATTCACTGTACGTCCCTTTGGAAAAAAAGCTTCTCAAATCTAAAAAGCAGCTCTAAATATGAAATAGTAAGTCAGACAGCGTGCTTTATAAGTTGTATGGGTATCTCAGAAACACACTATACAGTATAACACGGTCAAATGAAACACATCTACAATGTATCTTTGCTGGATTCTCCTTGGCCAACGTCTATGTGTGTGTGTGTGTGTGTGTGGAGCTACTTCTCGGGGATAAGCACATGGCTAATCGACAGTGCTGCTGTTGACAGCCTCATATTGAGACACACACTCACACACACAATCACGTGCACACATACAAACACGTGCACACACACACACACACAGGGGTGGCGGTAGAGAGGAGGAGCAGTAGAGGATGATTGCTCTGCAGTAATTGCTCTGCCTGTGCACGGCGTGGAACAGCCAGACAAGCGTGGTGAATATTTTCCCAACACAGGCTGACAATGTCATTATAATTAGACCATGCATGTGCATAACACCTGGATTTTTTTTCCTCAGCTTACGCACACCACACACATAGACACACAGTACACATACTGTACACACACACAAACACACACATACACAGACGGAAACGAAAATAGTACACACACATGTGCATGGAAAATATACACACACACACACACACGTGGATGGAAACATAGTACACACACACATACAGACAGTATGCACACAAACACACACACACATGTGCATGGAAATGGTACACACACATAAACACACGGTACACATACATGGACGGAAAAACATACACACACATATATGCACATTGCACAGATACACACTCATGCACTGACACACACTTGCACACACACACACACAGTGTGCACACACACACACACATGCAAACACATCAGGGATAGAATTACAGTTGGCTAATAAAGTCTTGGAGGTGAAAAAATAAATAAAGTCGCTTAGGGCTACCACTTTAATTTCCCAACGGTGTCTATGTGTGTATGTGTATGTATGCCTGCGTACGTGCGCGTGTTGTGTGTTCTTCCGTCACCCCGGCAACAGTGGTGCAGGCCCCGCCCCCACCATGGCGATGAGCTCATGTCTGTGTGCTGTCAGGTAGAGAGGGACAATAGTGGGTCTGACAGCAGTGAGGCACCGGTAATGAAAAACCAGCAGGAGGGGGAGAGGACCTAAAGGAGATCATGTGACCCCCCCCCACCCCACCGCACGTGTGTACAGTAGGTTGGTACAGTGTGACTCGTCCCGTGTTGTTTGCTCAAGCTTAAATAACAAACGATGTATGACGATGACGAGGCCCTCGCCCTCTTTGACTCTAGGGGGGGGGGTGGTTCCACCATCGCAATGACGTAACTCTTTTGTTCAAACTTTTTGTGTCATTCTGATAACATTTGTAAACTTAACTTATGGGACAGACACACAGGCTAAATCAACCTATCTATCTATCTATCTACATTTACATTTAGTCATTTAGATACTTCTATCCACAAGTAAGGCTGAGAACATTCAAAGCATACATCAAAATTGGAGTAACTGTATAACAACTATCTACAACTATATCTATCTATCTATATATATATCTATCCAGCTATGTATCTATCTATCTGTAAAAAAAAAAACATAAAAAAGAGTCTAAATCTAAATACCGCAAGTTCACCTTTTAAAACCCAAACACAGTCACCTAGTTATATTTGGAAATTAGTAAACCAGCCAGAGTCTCCCTCCACGGTCAACACACCTTGCCTTTGTTTGTGCATGAAAAAGCCCTTGACCAGAATGTGGAATGTTTACAAAAGGCCGAATGCCATCGATTGGTCCATTTGGTCGCGGTGGAGACAAAGCTCACGTTCACGAGACCTGTTGACCTATTCAAAGCAGGGCCGCCATTGTGTTATTTCCCCACAGGAGAAGAAGCCACCGTCACCGACAATGACTAGTAGGAAATGTAATGCAAATGCACCACAACACACAAAGGACATTTTTTTACCAGTCGACTATACTCGTCCCGTGATTGTTTTTTTGTTGTTGTTGTTGGGAGGGAACCACCACCTGCCATGTTTGTTTTTAGAACTCCAGGTGTGTCCTTGATTCCACTGCACCTCTCTCCTCCAGTGTGTGTGTGCGTGCGTGTGTGTGTGTGTGTGTGTGTGTGTGTGTGTGAGAGAGTTAAATGGAAATTCCCCACAGGTTTTGGCTTTTAAGTCAGATGCTTAGATTCTGAGGCGGGAATGGAAGAGATTGGAATGCCCAAGGATAGGTCATGTGATGGAGAGCAAGATGATGATGATGACAAACATCTCTTTATGATTATTTTGAGCCGTATTGCTCATGGCCATATTTAAAAACAAAAAAAGTGTAAAAGCGTGTATTAAAAACAACAAAAAACAAAACAAAACAAGAGTAGGTCATGACAACATTGTGGAGTGTGTGTGGTTGGTGGTTGCTTTAAGCAGCCTCACCTGGGCTGAGTCAGGCTGATTAAACTCTGGGGCTGGGTAACCTGTGGTGCATTGGGTGATCAAGGCACACAGAATAAACCGGCTATCACTACACACACTCAGAGGTAGAGCTCTGAGATGTCAGCATTTACCACCTGTTCTGGCTATAACATCTTGCCAACACTCCAATAAACTGGTTTCTACACCATCTACCTGGTTCCTGTGTGTCGGAGGAGCCCAGAAAAGCCACCTAGGTGTCTAAGCAAGCAAGATGTGAAAGCCACTTGGGTGGTGTGTGGCAGGGGCTACTGCCACACTGGATGAAGACTATCTAACTACAAACATCAGTGGACTGCCTGTATGCTTGAAGCCCAACACCACCGATAACCAGTACACACACAAGGCAAGAATTATTGCTTGTTGTTTTAGAGGTAAGTACTACAGGGTACTTAGTTTCACAACTAGGTACACAAAATGTCACTTAAATGTTTGTTTTTCCCCACCATAAATCTTTTTTTCTGCGTGTGTGAGTGAAGTAATTTATATGTGACTGTCTGAAAGCTAATGCTTTGTTCACCAGACAATAAATCAACTTGTATCCCAACCCAGAGCAGTATGTCAGCAGCATACCGTTCTTTTGTGTGATATAAAGGGTTGGGTCAAGATTAGTTTTATTATCATTTTCTTCTGTACTTGCATACATAAAAAAACGAAATGCTGGTCCTCCCAGCACGCCTCAGCACAACAACAAACAACATGAAACAAGATAAAAACAAGATAAAAATCCCCTTATAAAATGATAAAAACATATAAAAATATAAAACCCAAGAGGAAGAAAAACTAAAAGGAACAAAGCAGTTTCCAGGAAATCATTCCAGGAAGTTTTACTTTAAAGAGTGCTAAATTTAGTTTGTCTTCATTGTTTCATTAGGACACTTGTATGATGAATCATAGGTTCATACCCAAAGCTTTCTCCAATTGCCAACTCAGGATGTTCTTTTTCATCAAAGCTTTTTGTGAAAACAACTCATTCTGTCTTTCTATCTACTTGCTATCCTCAGTGTAGGGTATATAGGAGGGTTGAATATAAAACACTCTCTCAGGCGATCTACACTCTCTCCTCTACCCCTTTCAAACATACAAGACATGAAACCCAAGACTAACTCCTCCCCTCCCAGTGAGCCAAATGGACCACAAAAAACAAGAAAATAAAAAAATAAATGATTATGCACAAAGGATCCCGACCTAAACTTGTCTGTAAGGTCTACCCGGTTAATTTGTTCATTCAATCCAATGTAGATCCATTTATAAGCTGGCTCGGTAATAAGGGCCCATACAGCTACCGGCCCTTAGTGAATTAATGGATGGCCCCTGCAGCCAATCATTGCAGTGGCAGTTGCTGATGTCAGGGTGTGCTAATCCTAATAAGAAACTCACAATATGTTTTTAAAGGATATTTGTTCGAAGTACACTTAAAAAGAGAGACGTGAAGGTGATAAAAGCTGTTCATGTTCCACCACCAGTGGACGGATTTTGTTTAGGGCCGTGTTATGTTACGCGTCGACAAAAATGTCGAGCCCTGGTTCTGTGCCGAGGGGACCGCTGCCCCCTCTATGACCGCAGCAGTCGATTACGGTCTTGAGTTTCCCAAGGAGGAGAAAAGTAAAGTAGACATTGTGTCTTGGGGGGAAAAAGATCTGTTTTTGTGATTGCGTCGCCAAGCGAATTCAATCGGGAACGATCAATATATATCTTAGTGCTGGCCTAATGATGTAGTCCTCCTTGGAAACCCTTCTTATTACAGAAGCAAGAATGCTGCTTCGCTCTGTTTTCAACACACAATATCATATTAACACACACACACACACACACACACACAGATACACTTTCTCTATACACACTCTTTTGTGTAAGAGCGAGACACCTTAACTCATCTTCTTGACATCCGATCAAGAGACTCCGGCAGACGAGACAACAGCCTGTCAGAAGTTGCTCGACTTGTTTTAAGCGCAGGACTGAATGTTTCCAATTCATGTACAGGAGGCTTACTTGTTATATAAACACTTGTCGACTGAATACCAGGAAGTTATCTTCAAATCTCTTCGATATAGATTGAAGTCTCTTCAATCTGTTCTGTATAAGTTATTTCCCTACAACTGGCACCCGATTATTTTCAGAAAACACATTTTAAAAAGAGAAAGAAACGTTTTCTATTAGTCAATTTCATTTTTCTTTTTTTGCTGTCACTTCCTTTCAAATAAAATAATACAACTGGAGAGCAACACTTTTAGTCTGACGCAATTGTATTTCACGATTTCAGATGTTAAACGGGTGAAACATAATCTTTGAGTTGGTTAAAAGCTCTAATTGCAGTAAGTAAGTCACCTGACCTGACTGCGCTATCATCCAAGGGTCCGAACGTACAATGGGCGGGGCCCTCTCCCTCTGCTAACCGGCCAATCACCCATCCGGACGTGCGGTTGGGGGCGGTACCTCTCGCGCCCGCCCCGCTCGCTACCAACCAATCACCGATCGGGAAAGAAAGAGGAGGTGCCGCCCTACTGTACGCTCGGACCCTGGGAGTTCAACTTGGCAGCTGCTGCCTTTACTGGCTGGGGAGGCAGAGGCTAATTCAAACAGGAGACCAGGAGACATGGGACCAGGAGTCACGGGTGGGGGGACGTCTCCTTCTGCAGCTGCAGACCACAACAAACCCGGGAAGCAACCAGCAACCTTCTTCTAATAAGGGACCATGCAATCACTGTGAGGTGGGGGGGGTCTTTCTTTATTTTTCTTTATTTTTTCTACCACTGTAATGGAATATGAGTGAGTTTTTTAAATGACAACTGAAGTTATCCGCGATTTTTTGATACCTAGGGCAAAGTGCCACACCTTCATTTAGCGCAGCAACAGGTAGGTTTCAATATCTCCCCCTCTCTGTCTCACACACGCACACACACTGTCTCTCTCTCCCTCTCCCTCTCTCTCACCCTCTCTCTCTCTCAGCTTTTAAAAAGTTATTTCTGAGTGTTACAAAGTAATTGCATACTCCTATAAGTCATATGAGTGCATCTAGTGTTGATAAGAAACGGTAGAACGTTTTTTTTATGCTGCCATATGGCAGGTAGTCAGGTGTCTTCTACAGGTAACGATGCACAATGTTGTTCAAAAGCCTCATTTATTAGCACTTCACTACACCTCATCATCTTTATGACCGACGACGCAATTAAAATGAGAAAATAAACTATGATTAAAAAAAACAATTGATGATGATCAAAACGAATACTTTGATGCTCTGACATTTTCCAGTCAGTTAAATGTAATTGCATTTCACCCACATCCCCAACAGCACAGAATTGGGCTCATCATTCAATGAGAAGTTCATTATAAGGGAATGGGTTTAGTGTGTATGTCTGGCTGCATGGTCTTATGCTTTTATTTTGTGATTCCATTGTTGATTTCTGTACAACACATGCTTGTATGCATTGCTTGTGTAATATCAATCATTCAACATTCAAACATTTCATAAATATGTTTTTTTAATAATAATAGGCTTGTTCTTTAGTTTCGTTTCATGGGGCCTGTATTATCATTTTCCACATTACTGGCGTGACAATGTTTAAGTTGCACACAATAGTAGGTAGGCCTACTAGGCCCAAACTCCTCAAACATCAATGTTTGAGGAGTTTGTTTGAAGTACATGATGTCATTGACTCAACATTGCAGTCCTACTGTGTATAAATGTCAACATCTGTGCTCTGCTGTGTGTTACCTGTGCGTGTGTGCGTGCGTGTGTGTGTGCGTGTTTGTGTTTCTTCTATTAAAAATATGTAATATAGGTGTATATTAAATTATTTTTGCAGATATCCTTCACCCCAGGTCTATAACCTTCCATTTAGTTTTACTTGAAGCTCCATTATATTTATAAAGGATTCAATCTTGCAGCTTGTCAGTACCAGCCTATAACTGTGTATGGAAATATAGTAGGTATAGCATGTCATTGCCACCGATGCATCGACGCTCAGGAGAACAAAGTTTTCATTTATTTGAAGGTTTACTGTAAAAGGTTAAAGTTAACGTGTGGTATCAAAGTTCAACCCACAGTCCACTGGTTTGTTTGTTTTTAATCTTGTATGATAGTACTACTATTAATAGTACTGCTTTGTATCTCAGTGCAGTTAAATATCAGTCTGTCAACAATACCAGGAACGATTGTATTCGAATGTATTCATGCCCATTGGCGCTTTGGAAACTTGTTCACTGATGACTTATGACTTGACTTGGTCCTTATTTTGGAGTTGTTGTTTGTGCTTTTTAGCAGATACGCGTCTGTAATGACGTCTATCTATCTTAGCTCTAAGGTAGTGACTGTTTGACTCTGTGTTGTGTAGCTCTCTACTGTAAACCTCAGTGTTCAGCCAGCTAGCCGTGGGGAGTGAGGGGTGTGCATGTGTGTGTGTGTGTGTGTGTGTGTGTGTGTGTGTGTGTGTGCATACATGCATTCACACTAGTGCATGTGCTGATATTTGACCTTTACATACAAACCGATGTGATTTTCCCAGAATTAGTGATGCTTGTATATACGTCCCCACAAAAAGTCCATTCTCCTCTTCTTAAGTAAAGAACACCACCATTGAGATGGCAATATAGTATTCTTGACAGTGACACTGTCAAGAATGCATTGAATTTCTTAATAAAACAGCACTGCAGTCTATCAAAACCGTGAAGAAACCTTAGAAGCTCATATTCTGTAACTCCACTTGTCAAAAAAATCTCCCAATGCAATATGTACGATTTTGTGGAATATCCCGTCACTGGAAATGTATTCAACCCAACACACCCTGAATACATAATCCATCATTTTTGGTAGTTTTTGGCTTGTTTTTTTTTTCTTAGAATGTTTTAGTGGCCACTGGGTTAATGGCCACTGGTTTTGCTTCTTTTTCCAACACAAAGGTTTTTACAGGATTAGGTCCATAGCATGCGCTTTTAGCTCAAACCCGTTGTGATTTCAGCACATCACTGCTACTGCTATGCTACTATATCATTGTGGCATAAGTTACCAATCAATCGCAGAACAATCACAATGAACTAAAGAAACAGTCAGACCTTGCCAAACAGGCTCAGACCTTGAGATAAAAACACACAGATCAGATTATACAGATCTGTCAATAGTCTTGGTCTTGTCCCACCACTGGTTGTAGAAAATAGTAACAGCAGTTTAGCCATGCATTCTAAAAATTGATCAAATCTGACACTAGAAATTGTATTCCTATGTGACAAGAAAGGACATTTGATTCCATTAGACCATATCAACCAGGAAATAATTTGTCAAAATCCAAGTCTCATGGCTTGAACGTGTGGCCAAACGTGCTGTCATAACTGTATTAATGGTAAGACCAGCTGTATCTGCTTGTGGAAAGGCAGATTGTATTGAATCTTGTTCTTAAATGAAAAGAGATTTTACCCGATGCATAGAATAAAATAATCTCATAAGAAAATGTAGGGAGAGACAGTATATGTTTTCAGGTGTAGATATCATTTCAAAACATTGAAAGATTGAAACATCCAGTAGGACATTACCACATATCACAGGTAGTTACTTTAATTGAAGAACTGATTTTCCACATTCATAGAAATCATTCAGAGACTTTACTCTTCAGAGAGTAAAGTAATCCATGGCCGTAATACATGGCCGCTTTCATATCCAGCCGGAAGTTTGCCCAACGTCTTTCTGGACAACTCTAAATGGTGAATACATATATTGACCCTGCTGCTTTGAAGCCAAAAATGCCAGAATTTGAATTCTAAAACCGACATTAAAGAAAAACATTAAAGGAAAGAGAGCTCAGCATTTTCCACAGAAAAAAAAAGTTCCTGTTTGCCAATGACCTTAGTGCCTGGCGCATCAACACAGCTTCGTTTTAAAGGGAGAGCCGATGCAGGAGAATCAACTCTTTGATTCGGCTCGTTTCATGTGCACTGACTTTTTCACCACTCAGTGGTCGCGTCCGGCATATTCTGGGGGTTCAAGCCATCGCAAAAGGGGACCATGAAGAGGACAAAACCCAAGGTTACCAACACAACCAAAAACACAAACCAGGCTCACATTGCTCAACAGCAGAATGGCTGCCACATGCCCTGCATCGGGTGTGGCCACGTCGGAAAGGAGGAGGAGTGAGGAGGACTTGTGGATGTAAGCAGGGTGGAGGGGTTTCGGACTGCAGCAAACTCCCCTTTTCCAAAAACAATTTGGACCGAGAAGGTTAGACTTGGTGTGCCAAAGAGAATCTGTTATGAGAGGACCAGGACCCACAGAAGAACAGCAGAATGTGTGTTCAAGTCAAATTCTCGGCAAGGGTTGTGTCCTTATGTGACCCTATTCACACCAAAATTACAAGACAGGTGGCAATACGTTATTGCCACCGTCATAACACTACAGGTGATTCATTGATTCTCATTAATGAGCAACCTATAGGGTTAGGGGGTTATTATTAGGGTTATTATTATTGTTATTTTTGGCAGAGACTCCAGTCTATTTGAGTTGGATCAGAACACAGGTAAATCATGGCACCAAGCCACTTCTTAACATTCGTGTTCCCTGTGTACCACGTGAACAACTTATGAATTAGATACTGTACTGGGCTGTACTTGTGTGAGGCTCTCTGTGCTCAGATCTGGGTCAGCACTGTGTCTGCTGCAGTTCATATCTTAGTCTCTCCTGTTTACCAACTGGTGAGGTGCCAAGGCATAATCAGACACACACCTACCTCACTCAGTCATGCACACACACACACACACACACACACACATACACACACCTATATATACACACACACACACATACACACACCTATATATATACACACACACACACCTCACTCACTCATGCACACACACACACACACCTCACTCACTCATGCACACACACCATGCCGACTGTTACAACGGTGGGCCTGTCGTACAACCTCCCCACCCCCCACCCCAACCGCTCTATCTGTACCTCCCTCCCTCTGCAACCTGTTTTCTTTAACCACTTAGTTTCAGCACAGTGAAGGGGGACCAGAGGCATCTGGAAAAATCTGGATGACAGCCAGTGTGTGTGTGTGTGTGTGTATGTGCACATGTGTGCCAGTGTGTGTGTACATATAACCTAAACAATGTATTTGACATCATTGATTTGATATCAATAATGTAACCAAACGAGATCCAGATAATCATACAGACTGTAATCAAGGCAGATCGGTTGTCTATATAAAGTTCACAAAACACTGAACACAAAACAAAAAGGTACTGTACTAGTACTGGTACTGTAATACCTACAGTAAAGTCAGGACAGACACAAAATAATGTTTTTGAATTTTCACATCCAAAATAGACGTGACTCCTATAGGAGGAAAAATACAGGCCCAGCTACATTCGCACTCTGTGTGCTTTGCTCCATTAAAAACAACATGATTCTATTTCTTTTTTGGGTCGTGCTACAAATATGAACCAAAATGTATTCTCCGTGTGCTTTATAAGCTAAAAACACTTGCACGAAAGCCGGCTGACATCTACGCCTATCCATACCCATATTACAGTGAGAACGTGATGAATGGATAAATGTTTTCATCTATGTGATCAAAGGTTATATATTACTTGTAGCTCCTGTGGCTCAGACCTGCTAAGCTACGGGACTGCTTCACAAGTCATCCCTGTTCTCCGGGGGCTCTTCGCCTCGCCGTGCACAGGCGGGAGGCGCGAGCAGTGTTTTCCTAGCTTGGCCGGTTTGTTTTCTCTACTCTACCTCCACCTCGACGGCTCCTGTGCTGATACCAAGCCCGGCCTGCTTTGTTTTCAGGAGTACCGCAGAGAGAGATCGGTGTGCATGTGGCGCGTACGTGCTAACACACACACGCGCGCGCGCACACACACACGCACACAAGCAAATATTTGAGGAAGCCTACTGTTATGGTGGTGTAAATGAAACGTGAGATGGAAGAGGATTAAGAGGAGAGAAGGTGAATAATAAGTCCACGGTTGTCTCTTGTGCTGTTGTTGTGTCCTCACTCACTGCACCCTAGTGTGAGGTTTTTTTTTAAGGCTTCCACCATTGATCTCAAAAACACACAAACACACACATATGCACACACCCACACACGTTGCAGGCACACAAACATTTAACACTCACACTACAACATTGTGCATTATACTGCACTGGATGGCAGAATTCCACTTTTGGATGAGGAGCAGACAACAGTCAATGTTATATAATAATTGTACATCCTTCACTCTATTAGAATGCAATATATATAACTACCAACCATGCTTTTCCTCAATATCCAATCTCCAGAAAATGTTGAACCTTTTGTACTCCAATATGTAAATGCGTACACTGCATCCACACATCAAGGACATTCACAACCATACAGCCTGACGCAACATGGTCCTTCCCATCCTCACCATTCTCTGCCATGGGGCAGACAGAAGGGGCAGTCATCTGATAAAGTGGACAACTCCTTTGGCTCCCCCCAAACCCTGTTCATCCCTGGAAGAAGACAACTGTTAGAGACCTCCACAGCCCCCCCAAGATCAATCAATGTCTGCCCAATGCACAGTCGTACAGCACCTGCTGGGGGTAGTGGGCTGGTTGGTGGGAGAGGAAATAATTGAGCTAGTAGACACTAAGTGTGTCTTGAATGCTCAGCGAATCCTCCACAACCAGACATTGGGTATCTTGGCATGGCGGTGCCAAATGTTATTGAGTCGGGCTCCACACCTCGACAGGTATACGAAGATGTTATTGTGGTGTATGTTCTCTGTTGTGATTGTATCGTCTTTATGCTTTTGTCATTTGTAACTGGGGAACTGAACAGGGTTTTGAAGATGGGGTCTGGAAGATATCAGGGGTGCGTGCGTGCGTGTGTGCTTGTCGACGCATGTGCTTAGTCATAATACAGGCAGACCAAATCAAGATGGAGAGGTAGACGGGTGGCAGGAAAAAGGACAGACATGCGAGCAGGAAAAAGGGAGGCATTCTTTGAAAGCCACCGGTACAGGGGTCTTCTGTTGGAAGGCAGAATCTAAAACCCCTGTTACAGGTTACATAACAAGACCCACACAAGAGGTCTTGCTGTCACAGTCATCTCCCGGTGGGACGCAGCTGACCATTCGCGACGGACACCGATAGATCTTCCCTCGGCTGGAATACCCCCTCCACCACCACCACAACAACTAGCACTAACACGGTTAGGGCTCCAGACTGTAGCCTGAAGAAACATTTGAAG
>OMKN01066161.1:0-12775 GCA_900302345.1 Melanonus zugmayeri
CAACTAACTAACAACTAGATAACGACTAACTAACAACTAGATAACGACTAACTAAGAACTAACTAACAACTAGATAGCAACTAACTAACAACTAGATCAACTAGATCATTATGCCTCATTATGCATCATCAGGGGCATCAAGAGGGCCAAGCACAGCCACAAGCTGAGGATTGAGGAGCACTTTAACAACAACTCCGACCCCCGACGCACGTGGCAAGGCATCCAGGCCATCACGGATTATAAACCTACCAATATCTCTCCCCCAACCAGCGACACCTCCCACCCGGACGAGCTTAACAACTTTTACGCTTGCTTCGACAGGGTCAACCAGGAGACGGCCATCAAGGCTGTGCTCCCCGCTCCCACCGACGTGTGTGCTGCACTGAGCCGGACTAATGCACGTAAGGATGCTGGGCTTGATGGCATCCCCGGATGCGTACTCAGGGCCTGTGCTGGGCAGCTGTCTGGGGTCCTGACAGACATTTTCAACCTGTCACTGGCCCAGGCAGTTGTCCCCACGTGTTTCAAGACCACCTCCATCATGCCGGTGCCTAAGCACTCACCCCCACCACCATGAAGTGCTTCGAGAGGCTGGTCCTGGCTCAACTCAAAACCTCCCTACCACCCACACTGGACCCCCTCCAATTCACAGAGATGGGGACTCGAGTCGATTGACTTGGACTCGAGTTGACTCGAGTCACTGTTTTGATGACTTGTGACTTGACTTGGACTTGGAAGGTAAAGACTTGGGTCTTGACTTGAGACCTGATGACTTCAATTACTTAATTGTGTTCATTTTATGTTTTCAGTTTAAAGATAAAATATAAAATAAGTGTGTGTAATGTTACCCGGTATGCGAGCGCACACTGGAATGGCATTGATTGGATCCAGTCCTCAACAACACCTGTCACCTCATCACTGGATGCCTCAAGCCGACCAACACTGCTATCCTGCACATCCTTGCTGGCATTGCCCCACCAAAGATCAGAAGGGAAGTTGCCAGATGCATAGAGTGCTTGAAGCAGTCCACTGACCCAAGACACCTTCTCTACGGGAGAACTGCGACCCAAAGACTGAAATCAAGAAAAAGCTTCCTCAGCCATACAACAGCCTTGGATGCTATAGGAAAGGCTGAATCTGTGGAAAGCTAGTCTGGAAGCAACCCCTCCCAGCCACGACATGAGAATATTGCCATCTGCCCTCCCAAAAGGCAAGGATGAAACATGGGCTAAATGGAAGTGTCTCAACCACCTCAGAAGCAAAGTTGGACGAACAGAGGTGGAAATGGTGAAATGGGGATATACCACAAATCCAACTACCTGCATTTGTGTCACTGGCCCCCAGGATATCACCCATCTCCTTACCTGCCCACTACTACCTACCCCCTGTTCAAGGGAACACCTGGCGGAATACAACACCTGCACACAAAAATGAGTGGAAAAATGGATGGATGTCATCTAGCTCTCAACCTTACCACCATGAAGACTCGACAAGAAGAAGATGATTGGATGACTACCCTTTCAATCAGTCAAGCTCCTCGCTACCTTACGTTTGTTTTCATGGAGAGAAGCCCCGCCCTCTCAGATCAGACCTGGCGTGAGCTAACATTAGCCTGTTCAACTCCGTAGGTAGGACGCCATGTTACATGATGAAGTTAACATGGCGGCGAGAAAAGAGACAACGGACAGACAAACAGTAACGTTAATGAAGTAACTTAAATATAGGTTAAAAACTGAGTAAATGAAGTCCATATACGTTAAAAACAGTATATGAAGTAAATATAGGTTTAAAACAGTAAATGAAGTAAAAATAGGTTTAAATTTAAACCATAATGAACTAATATATAACCATACTTTATTTTTGCCTCTGTTTCACAGATTTGCAGAGCATCAAGCGGCCCAGGTGAGAGGTCTTTATCCACGGTGGAATCACTATGAGGCCACATGCTGCTCGGCCTGCAGACAACACCCTTTCAAATCTCATATTTTGCAAATGCAACACCTTGTAAAAAGGAAATGACTGACTTGGGGAGTGACTTGACTTGAGACTTGACTTGACTTGACATAACCTGTGACTTGACTTGACTTGCCGAAGAAAAAATGACTTGGGACTTGCTTGAGACTTGAAGGTTAAGACGTGAGACTTACTTGTGACTTGCACATGTGTGACTTGATCCCATCTCTGCCAATTCGCCTATCGCGAAAACAGGTGTACGGAGGATGCCATCTCCACAGAACTTCACTCTACCCTCTCCCACCTGGACAACAACAACACCTATGTCAGAATGCTGTTCATAGACGTCAGCTCAGCATTCAACACCATCATCCCGTCCAAGCTGATCACTAAACTCTGTGACCTTGGCATTGACACCTCCCCTGCAACTGGGTGCTGGACTTCCTAACAAACAGACCCCAGTCTGTTAGGTTAGATAACCACACCTCCTCAACCCTCACCCCGAACACCGGCGTCCCACAGGGCTGTGTGCTGAGTCCTCTCCTCTCCTCCCTCTTCACCTACGACTGCACACCTGTACATGGTTCCAACACCATCATCAAATTTGCTGACGACACAACAGTGATCGGCCTCATCAGCAACAACGATGAGTCGGCCTACAGGGAGGAGGTCCAGCACCTGGTGACGTGGAACAACCTGGCCCTCAACACCAAGAAGACAAAGGAGCTCATTGTGGACTTCAGGAGTCAGCACACACACCCCCATCTGCATCAATGGGACGGAGGTTGAAGGTGTCGCCAGCTTCAAGTTCCTGGGCGTCTACATCTCCAAGGATCTCTCTTGGTCCCTCAACACCTCGTCTCTAGTCAAGAAGGCTCACCAGTGCCTTTTCTTCCTGAGGAGACTGAAGAAAGTCCACCTGTCTCCTCAGATTCTGGTGAACTTTTACCGCTGCACCATTGAGAGCATCCTTACCAGCTGCATCACAGTCTGGTACGGCAACTGCTCTGCTCTGACTGGAAAACACTGCAGAGGGTGGTGAAAAGTGCCCAACTCATCACCGGCACTTCACTCCCCTCCATCAAGGCAGTCCAGCACAAGCGGTGTCTGTGAAGGGCTCGCAGCATCGTCAAAGACACCTCTCACCCCAGCCACAGATTGTTTACCCTCCTCCCCTCTGGGAGGCGCTACAGGTCTCTCCGTTCCAGGACCAGGAAGGTTCAGGAACAGCTTCTTCCCCTCTAACACCTGCACTACTACTGTATCTTTGCACTACACACTTGTTCCATACATTTCATATATATGTATTACTGTTTACACTGTACATATGTTGCGTATTCTGTTTATACTGTTTATTTCATATTTAGATTTTAGACCGCTCCCGGCTAATTTCTGACCAATCAGGGCATCTTTTCCGTGGTCGGTTCAGGAATCCATCTTGCCCATTAAGTTACACTGTGTCGTGTCGTCCTATGTTAAAACATGAGGTTTGTTCTTGTGTCATTCAGGGCTCTCCTGACGTGGTTAACTGGCTGGCGAAGGTGTCTCCTCTCCTGTCCAGCACTCCTCTGATCAGCATTCTGCCCCACACAGCTCTGCTGCTGGCAAACAGCACGTACACTACTACACAGCCCTGGAACACACAGCAGGTACGCTCCCCATACGGCCATTACACACAGCTATAGTCCCCATAACACCACTACACACAGCTATAGTCCCCATACGGCCACTACACACAGCTATAGTCCCCATACCACCACTACACACAGCTATAGTCCCCATACGGCCACTACACACAGCTATAGTCCCCATACGGCCACTACACACAGCTATAGTCCCCATACCACCACTACACACAGCTATAGTCCCCATAACACCACTACACATATCTAGTTATAGTCCCCATAACACCACTACACACAGCTAGTACGGTCCCTATTACACCACTACACACAGCTAGTTATAGTCCCCATAACCCCATACTGATAATACACACAGTAGCTATGGTCCTGTGAGAGTCTGAGCTCCCACGGTCAGGGTTGTGGGAGGAAGGAGAGGCAGATGGCGGTTTTCGAGTCTTTTATTTATCCAGTGGACAAATCAACCGTGACTCTGTGTGTCAAACAAAAAGAATTATTCCGAAAAAAGACGCTGCACACAAACACAAACGAATGTGATCATTCGGACACTTCAGTAGGCACGCCGGCTTCTCCTCCACATGGATTTTCAGGATCCAGTCTCACTGAGGGTAGAGCAAACACACAGATGATTATATATACATGCCGACTCATTATGCTCACCACCCACAGCTGCGTCAATCCCGGGAATTAGCCGCACCGTCTCCCTCGTTTGCAACCCGACACCAAGCCTTCACACCACAGTCCCGATACGTCACTACACACACCTACGGTCCTCATACTGCCATTAAACATGTAGACACACACACTACATTACACTACACCATTCCTCAAGTGACCAAAGAGTTTGACCTGGAGTTGCTCCCAGTTATGTTTAAAATGCAGCAGGAAGAAATACTCAGTCCAACACATGAGAACACAAGATAACGTTTATTTTCTTCTTCTTTCCCTGCAGGCCATGGCATTATTCAGAGAAGTGATGGATTCCCAGCCAAACCTCAACCAACACTTCCTGTACGTTTAACTTTAAATCTGTATGAGCTGTGGTCGTTAGACAGCATTATCATGTGATTTTATCAAAAACGTATCTATTATATCTACAATGTTAGGTTATAAATTGTTCAGCTTAGGTGTACTTTTATTAGGTAGGCTTAGGCTTAGGTTTATGAAGTTTATGTATAAAGACTGAAACTGTAAAGGTTTGGGTAATATATTACGGATAGCTACAGTCAAGTATAAAGTTCAAAATGGTTATTCTCAGGTATTGTGTTTAAGGATAGTTAAGTTTAGGTAAGGCATCAGGTTAGGGTTTGGACGGGTCTTGAGACGTGTGAATAGCTGTGTGGTTGGGAAAGCAAAGGATCATGGGTAGTAATAAGTTGCACCCCGACCACTCCTTCCCGGTCTTGTTGTTAACCTAGGAACATTGGGACGGTGGGTCAAGGTGTGAGCTGTCCGGTGCTACGGAGACTCTTCAACCATCAACCCTCCTCCTCTTCCTCCCCTGAGGCAGTGAAACGCATCCTTCGCTTCCTGAGAGAGCAGCCAACTCCCCTTCACACATCACTGGTATGAGCTCAGAGTTCATCCATCACTATGGTTTAGATTTGAAACACAACATATCTATTGAACAAAGCATGGCTTTCAAAGACAAGGGGAAAGGGAAATGTATGTTTTATCTTTTTATCTAATTTGCTCTATAGCAGGTTTTAAATAAAAAGGAGGCATGCATAACATTCCAGATCCGCAATTATTCCTGAAGGATCAATAGACATATTATAATATCTAGTAATATCTAATATCTTCTAATATCAAAGATTCTGTCTTCAAGCAACTACATTTCTAACCCCAGTTCATTCCCAGTAATTGCAAACATGTTAAACCAGCATCCACTGCCAGATAACTTAACCTCGTTTTCCCTCTACAGAAAAACTGTGTGATTCGGGAGGTGTACTATTATGACTTCTTCTCTGAGCTAATAGGGGAGATGGGAGCAGAAATAGCTCTGTCCCTGCCGTAAGTCTGCTCAGTCCTCAAAAATGACTCTGTGTTGTTGATGTACTGATCAGATGTTTAGTGATTGGTACATCATCGATCACCATATTATGAATTATTAATGATTCTGTTCTTGTTCTTGTGCTAGAACACAGTGTTCTAGCACTGTGTCTATTATCTCTGTGAGGTCTAAGCGGTCTTCACCTCCGTCTGTCCGTCTGTCTTCCTGTGGTCTACAGGATGAACTTCTTCAAGTCGTTCCCTGACATTCTGAGGGCCATGATTATCCAGCACCCACAGCCCTTCCTCCGGCTGCCCAGGAACAAGCAGGACGCCCTGGTGGACAAGTTGGTGCAGAGACTGGTAACGCTCTTGTTTTGTTCAAAAACCACCAAGAACATCAAGGCATTTAGCCTTAATTTTTTACTATAAATTCAGTCAGCTGGAGCAGTAGGAGACAGAAATATCTTATAAAAAATAAATAAGATAAAATATGAATATTTGGACAGAAATACTATGACACAAACTATGCGTATGAGTCTGACCACTCCCAGATTCATGGGGGCACTCCCGAATTCAGGAGCTGGTAGACGTAGTTCTGGTCTATCAGAAATGAATGAAAAATCAGGAGCGCTGAAATTCAGAGTTGTCTTGAGGTTCTGGGGTATTAGCGCCGAAGTACCAAAGCTCTCTGTCTCACAGGGCATGTACACGGGGGAGTTCACCGAGGATGAGTTCCACTCTCTGGGCATCATGGCCACGTTTGTGGTGGACAAGGTGTTCGTGCAGATGAGGCGTAGCGTCTTCCTCGACAACCTGGAGCTTCTGCAGAGCTTCTGCTACAGTGACACCAAGAGGGAGCAGGTGGCGCTCATCTTGCAGGAGCCAGCGGTCTTCGGGTACAGTGGTGCTCTTCTACGTTTCATCTATGAACAGTTTGATACCTACTGCAGAGGCATTTAGAAAATAAAAGCCCCGTCTTGCCTTCCCCTCCCTAGTATTTTTAGTCAACCATATGGACCATAGGGGGCAGGCGAAAGGTTCTGAGTTCAATCACCAATGTGCATCCTTGAGCAAGATGCCCAAGCCCTACTGACTCCTTGATGTCATTAAAATATTCACTGTGGATAGGGGTAATTTTGGATAAAGGTGTCTTACGTGACTAAATAGTGAATTTGATATCAGCACATACCAACCGACAGATAACTAATGAGTGAAAGCAGTTGAGGTCCGTTGAGCATGGGTGGAGGGAAAATATGTTGTCTTATACAATACATTAGTGGGACACAATTTCATCTGAAATTGTGTCCCACTAATGTACTGTATAAGACAACTAGGAGTGTCCCTAATGTGTTAATGTCTCCCACAGCCCAGTTGAAACCTGGACCAAGGCCACCATCGGTCAGGTGGGGCGATTCCTCTTCTTCCTGCCCAGGGAGATATTAAATAAGATTTCCCCGGTGAGTTCATGCTTTCATATCCATCAGAAAATGTCTAGTCACTTCAGAAAATGTTAAGTCACCTCTGGAAATGTCTAGTTTACATGTCTATAGTTTCCTCTATAAATGCCTAGTCACCTGTGTACATGTCTGCCTTGTTGGCAGGATATTTGAAGAGTTGATTGTTCTCCGAGAGTGTGTGTGTGTGTGTGTGTGTCGGGAATGGGCAGTGGGATACTGGGATTGCTATCTGACGCCAGATCAGGTCAGACTGTAAACTACCCTGCTGGGTCACGTCTCCAGTTAGCTGTTAGGCTCAAATACCCTGTTCCTGTTGGCATGCTAAGCTGCCACTACCATGTGTGTGTGGTGTATGTGTGTGCGTGTGTGTGTTGGTACTGAATGTTGCAGACGTGTGTTGGTGTTGCATGTTGATGTATCTATGTCTGATGTGTGTGTGTGTCTATGTGTCTCTGATGTCTATGCGTGTGTAATGTGTGTTTATATGTGTTTGTTTATGTATGTGTGTGGGTCCAGTCGCTGCTGACCCTGGGCCATCTGGAGAAGTTGTTCCTGGACCAGTCCCAGTGGGAGGCCAGCGAGGTGGGCCGCCACTGTGTGAAGAACACCCCTCAGGACGAGAGGGTGGCCTGGTTCAATAAGGAGAAGTTTGTCCTCCAGTACTTCCTGGGACTCCTGACTACGACCTCTGTCAGGCGTAAGCATTTTGAAAGATGATGTTCTTCTCTTTTACTATTTGTTATTCTACATTTTTGTCATGTACATTATTTTACGTTATTTTATTCTATATTTCATTCAATTCTAGTAATTTCTTTGTTATTTTTGTTATGATGATGATGATGATGATTATTTATATAGCACCCTTTAAAGCTAGCATTGGATGAAATTAATGAAATATAGAAATAAATAATGGAAAATGATCAGAATGTAAAATGAAACATGTAGAATAACAAGTGAAACAATAACACTAATGAAAAAGTAAAAAGAATGACAATTATATCATCATCATCATAATTATCATTAAAGATACTCCCGGCTGTGAGACCCTCCACACCCTGGCTCCGTCTCTGTGGCCCATCAGCAGCCTGACATCCATGCCCAACAGGGACTTCTCCAACTGCCTGGAGCTCATGGGACAGGACCCCTTCCTCTATTTAGAGGACAATTATTATCGACGCAGGCTGCTGCTGCAGAAGGCCAAAGAGGTGAGGTTCTGTTGGCCATTGAATCAGTGCAGTGTCGTCTTGTCTACCAAGTGCTGCTGACTGACTGGGATGGTGTGTGTGTGTGAAGGTGCACGGTCCTGTCTCCTCCATGTCCTCCATAGTGATCCCCCAGCTGGGAGGTCTGTCCGTCGAGCTCTCCCTGGAGGAGCTGGCCTCTCTCCGCCTCACACAGATCAGTGGCATCTCCGCCATGGGCACCGTCAGCACCTGGACCAGCAGACAGGTAGCGTTAGCACTGAGCACATCCAACACCAAGTCTCAAATCAGTAATTCAGGGTTTTCACCAAAGGGTCGTGAGGTCTACTTGATAATGTAATAACTATACCTCATCCTGTTCATGGATGCGTACCTGTAGGCATCCTTGAACAGGATGTCCTAACCCCCTGACCTGCTGCGTAATGACCTGTATCTGAATTCACTGTAGCGTTGGATAAAACCATCTGCTGAATAACTCATAGTAGTTATTAGTCATTAGTAATACTGTTATGATATTATATATTTGGTATGATGTATTCATTCATATGTGGTTATGTATTTAATAAACACAGGTTTGATGGTACATCTTTTAAAATATGACTTACAGACAAAACTGATCTCTCTCACTCTTTGCTTTTCTCATTCTAGCTGCCTGTGCTTTTCTCCACTGTGGTCAACTCTACCAAACTGAGTCCTAACCAGCTGGATTCCAGCTCTCTGGTAGCGTTGGGCCACATTGTTTGTGGAGCAACAGCTACTGAAATAGAAACTTTCAATGCTATGGAGTTCAGGTGAGAATTCTCATTGTCTTTTTAAAACATGCTTCATGAGCCACATCACATTATTTTAGTAAAAAACACAGAAAATTGTTAGCCTCGTGAGACCATCCTGATATTCACATTTGCGTTTTGCAATGAATACCAGTCTGGCCTTGGCTGGGCAGCAATTGGTTTTCAAATATGGCCACGATCTTATGTTGTTCAAAAAACTCCAGCCAATCAGAGTGGCGCTCATGCTCTCTTCGCTCTTGGCGAATACCATTTGAAGTAAAGCAAAAACATATTCTTTTCTGAGAAAAGCCTTCCGTGCAGATTTGCTGTTCATCTTTCAACATCGTTATTCAGTCTATTTCGGATAAAAAACATTTTGATTGCCCCATAGATTGCTACACCTTCCTTCCTTCCTTCCTGTGCCGCCATTGGTTTTTTTAATTCGGCAGACTGCTGCACTCCTTGTTTGTCATGAACTGAAACTCCCTCCCCGAGTTCATCCTAGCAATTTTTACATTTTACAAAAGGCTTTCAATGTGAACTCCTGAGATCGGGATAGAAAATCATATCTTTCCTGACCAATTGCTCTTCTTTTGTTTTCTTGTATGCTGTGCTACCGTGGCGCCCCCTGCTGGCCACAGTAAAGCTGTGCTGTGGTTGGGCCAGTTGAGGCTCGCCTGCTCCGAGGAACAGCTTGCTGCCATGGTTACGCTGCTTAGCCGTGCTAAGCCGTTCGGCGCCACCAGTTCCTGGGGGCAAGATGTGTTCATAGAGATAGGCGTTGTGGCGGGTAGGTGCCTCAGAGCTCTGACAGAAGTGTGATTCCCAAATAAGGGATCCCACTCTATCATCTATCAGACCAGTATGAGAATCCAATAGGCTGCTGTCAAACAATGATGACCTATGACACTTCCTGTATGACATTTGCCTTCTAAACATAGTTCATGGCTGTGCTGTAGTCAGAATGGTGGGTTATTGTTTGGTCCATGTGCTTTCTCCTTGTCACACATCTATCTTCTTTGTGCGTGCAGCTGGACTTCCTGATATGTCCATGTCAGCGCTGGTGAAGGAGCAGATACAAGGCATCACACCCCTGGCTATCTCACTAATTTCCCCAGAGAAGTTTCGTGTAAGTCTTCCATTATCAGTGGTAGCGTCTCCTAAATCATGGGTTCCCAGGAGGTACTTTTGTGCAGTAAAATAAGCTATTAATTGTCATTACCATGTAAAAAAAGTGAGATCATTAACATTTCTCTATGCATATCAATAGAGTATTCCCCTTTTCAGTGTTCAAACGTACTAAGGATCAAATGGAAACAGACAAGGCATGGTCCCCTGCTACTTGGATCATGAGCCACAACCCTTCCGCCCCTGTCCTAATTAAATAAGAAGTTGCAAATAGTCTCATATTGTATCGTACATCGTATCGTATTGTGATTGTCCTCTCTGGTTTCTTTAGGTGGTGTTTGACCACAACAAGATAAGAACCATGTACTCCTACGAGCAGGCGGCTGCGGTAACGGATGAGCAGCGCGAGCAATTGTCTGAGGAACAGCGGGATGCCCTGAAGTCGGTCCTTACGTCCTGGGATGACAAGACTCTGCCCAGAGGTACCACAATACAGTCCTCCTTATCTGCCTGTTTAAACCAAGAGTCACCCATTTAAAGGTGACTCTTAAAGCCATCCGATGCATTTCTGAGTGAAACAGGATATTATGGCGGGACTGAACGTTGGGAAGAATCACAAAGGGATGAAGGGATGTGCATTGATCCTTTAGGATTTTATTTACAGTAGTGGGACTATACTTTGAGGACGAATACTGCATTATTGATATTATTTGTGGGTATAGTTGAACTTGCCTGCTCATACTTGGTGGCATCATCACAAATCTTGTCTGTTTTAGTTGTTTTTAGTTATTTAGCAGATCGTGCCCAGTACCATTCGGCTAGGAGTCGAACACCCTATCCACCACACGGGATAGTATTGTCAGCTTAGCATAGACTTGTTAGGCTAAATAAGCTGAGAGCATTTTGAAGTTGTCTTTCAAGAACAACAGCCCCATTAGTGGTGCAACTGATTCTTGTGTTTCACTCAAAATGCAGGCAGTTAGAGGGATGGAATGTCATACGCAGCAGGATATCGATAGCGGCACAAAAACATTTGGTCACGTTTCCCTGGCCAAACGGTCAGGGAAACGGTGCTAAATTGAAATGGAATGTCCATCTTGTCCATCTCCATCTTTTCCTTTTAGATTTTGCACTATTCATATTGACCTATGCCTAAAGACATTCATGCCAATATATATTGTTCATATGCTCTTGATATGAGAACATCAGCATATCAGCATATTACCTGAATTCCCTGTCTGAGAAGTACGATCTTATCTTATCTCTTATATCTGAATCGTGGCTTTAGGCTAATGACATCATAATGAACCTGTACTGACACATAACCTTTTTACCATAGCAAATTAGTATGTGTGTGTTCATGCATACGTGTGTTTGTGTATGTGTGCAAGCGCTTGTGTATGCACTTGTATGTGCGTACATACGTGTGTGTGTGCGTGCACGTGTTCATCTCTTCATGTGTGTGTGTGTGTCCCTCCACAGGGCCGTGGTCATCAGGGGTGACAGTCAGTCCCAGTCATCTGTGTCTACTGCTGGGACTGCTGATCTGGCTTCTCTCCTCTGCCCCCCCCGCCCTGGCACACAACCTCGATCACACTTTCTGTATTCTAATGCATGAGTGTGTGATTTATTTTGTCTATTGTCCTCAACGTAAATTATTATCTCCCTGTAAATAATGTAATCAACTTGGGTTCTCAGAAAGGCGCTACTAATATATAAAGATATTATTGATGATTAACTTAATTTATATGTTTATTTTTCTTGTAACAACTATAGCAGAGCTATAACCAAAGATATATTATAACATAACATGTATTTAAACTCTTAAGGGGGAACACAATGAAGCTATAGGGTAGTCTAAATACTAAGCACCGTGTGTTTCAATGAGTACAAACAGCACCTGAGATATCACCGGTCGTGTTCATGTTGCCACCTTCTCAGGGACGCAATGCCACGCCCAAAACAGAGAGCAACTGGTTTAAAAGAATCAAATAAATAATATATTTTCAAAACCATATGATAGTTTGGGTTGTAAATCTAGTTTTTTATTATCACAAAATGGTATTGTCTATTTATTGAAAGTTTGGTTTGTCTATATAATAATATCCTCAGTGTGGTCTTATGTTACCATTACCTAAACTGTTTTCTCAGTTGATGTGGTTTTTGTATTGTATTATATATGACATGATTCGATCTATTAAAATGAAATGAAAACCATGACCACCTTTGACAGTGTCCACAATGTCTACACAATTCAATGTAAATATGTATGTGCACACTGAATGTTATTTCTATAGCACACGACAACAACAATAATAATAATAATAATAATAATAATAATAATAAAATTAACAGGCAATATTCAAACGTCTGTTTTGAATTGACAATCAATTTAAAAAAACAAAAGCACCTTGGTACTACAAATAAATATTATATATATATATATATATATTTTAATATATATATAAATTAATAATCAAATGACCTATAAACATCACAACGACAGGTATTTTTATTTTATTCGACCAGAGTCCCGAGTGACAACAGGTGAGGCGCCCTTCTGAATGCAGTGTATCAGGTAACGCGTCTAGAAGGTAGGAGTCGTGTTTTATCCCGGGGGCCAACCAGGG
>OMKN01066165.1:0-21671 GCA_900302345.1 Melanonus zugmayeri
CGCGTGGCCACGCCCGTTCATATCATGAGGAACCGCTCCGTTTGCCGAAATAAGGTACCTATACCACGCACCGAATGAAACCTGTTCTGCGGGTTAATGGACATCAGACACCGCCATTGTGAACGCTTAAGCCTTTGATTGCCCGTGGAGGGCATGGCGCTGCGCGGTGGCGCGATGGAGGAGCGCTGGTCGTCTCTAGGGGAACAGCGGTCACTTCTGTGTCAAACCGCCAACAAAACACGCTAAATAAAAGGCTAATGGCGCACGCAACGGTACATTGGAGGTACCCTGGGATGTGGGATACACAAGGATGGGATGTGGGATACACAAGGATGGGATGTGGGATACACAAGGGCTGGATGTGGGATACACACAGACTGGATGTGGGACACACATGACTGCTCTTGACGTAGCTGTTGGGAAAGTGGAGCTTTACGAGTTGAAAGTCGTCATCTTTCTTGCATTCTTGTGAAAATAACCGTTTAGTTTCAACACATTTTTTGTAGAAATAAACTTCCCAAATGTCAACGCCCGTCAAACAAACCAAGTCATCTGCTTTGAATATACAACCACTGACTCACTTCACTCAGTTATGACACAGACAGACAGACAGACAGACAGAGCGAGAGCGAGAGCGAGAGAGAGCGGTTACCTGGTCGTACTCCAGCGCCCCCGGGTACAGGGGCCAACCCAGGAAGAGCTCGGCCATCACGCAGCCCAGGGACCACATGTCTATGGCCTCGGAGAACGGGAGTCCTAGGATGATCTCCGGAGCTCTGTGAGGAGGCGGGGAAACGGAGAAGCGTTAATTCATTCGCAGAGATATGTGTGTGCAGTTGAAAAGTTAAAACCATTCAGAACTTGGGTTTAATAAAGAGGATTGAACTAGAACGGGTCTAACATTTCACACTGAACGCTATAGTATTGTTCAGGGCAACAACAGCAAATACTTTTATAAGAAAAGAAAAATGTTAGGTTACGCAACCCTTGTGGGACCAGTGATGTTTGGGCTTGTTTTAGCCGTGGGTTCAATACAAGGGACTACACCTGGACAAAAACAGGGAGGCTAGGCAACAGAGCTGCAAATAGTAACCGGGGTGGTGACGACCATGAGGGAAATGACGGTTACCAGGCAACAATCTGATACTCCATTAGACGGAAGGAAACCAGGTCATCGTTCATCAATGCGGGTGCATCTTGTGCGTGTCAATCGCAAATGTCAAATCCATTATGTTTACCTCAGAGCACATCACAAACAGGTCCGTACATTCAGGGGAGGAAGTAACAGTTTAGCGTTTCCTGTTGCTCCCAAAAGCGAGCAGGATGTTTGGGTTTGCTTTTCGATGAGCACAGAGAGGAGAGAAACATTTCCACAAAGCCGACTAGTTACTCAATGTTTTACTTGTGCAACTTTGTGCAGAACTTTTGATGTGAACGTTTTCATTGTGGGCACAGAACCAGGCAGTGCATCCCTTTGGACTTGGTCCAACATAAAGCATGCAAGCAGTGTGAACCGCCTCAAGCGATGTCCATGTATGTATAGACCAGACACCTGAATACACCTCTGCTTAACTACACTTTATTTGCCTTTTCTTTTTAATACTTTGCTTTTACTATACAAACACAAATTATATCGACGGAAGTATTAAATTCTGACTAAACAAATATAGGCTTTCATTTCTGAATGAAGTATTTGTTTAGTCACTCACACACACACACGTTAATAAAGACAGCCAACAACTGGGATCAGCCATAGTTTGCATGAACCGGGAGGACCCTATTCAACATACGTCATTTTTAACAAACAAAGTATTTATCCCAATTCCCTGAACCTGTGCTTGTTATTGCACAACTACACAACCAGAGGCAAAAATGCTGCAAAAACCACACCTTCCCAGAAGAATACCACACACGCTTGAAGGGTTTGTGGCCAGACCAGTTCCAGAAATGATTATGGACACGAGTGCAGCAAGGCCAAATATTCAGACTCTGACATTTTATTAAACTAAGATGGTTGTGTGTAGCATTATGCAATATATAAAAAAATGGGTGTAGGACAAGGAGCTGCATTTATAAATATTGGACTACATTTTCTTTTTAAACAGCACAGGACGTGACCAAGTATCAATAGATATCAGCTTGATCTGCAGTGACTGTGTGTTCTGCAGTGACTATGCTCTGCAGTGTGTGTGTGTTCAGCAGTGTGTGTGTGTGTGTAAATGGTATGACGGTGAGGAAACATGCCTCCGATAGCGTGGAGCGCCCGAAGACACGGAGTTGTTCCTCATCCCCCGGTCTACGCTTCAACAGGTCTGAGACAGCGGTCTGGTGTGCAGGTCTGAGCATGTGATACATGCACAGAACTGAGACAGTGTTGATATCGCTAAAATGATCAGGAAGCGTTTTGTTAAGCCCTAGACGTGCCACGTGTTGGGAGTCCATGAGGGAGTGTGTGTGTGTGTGAGTGGATATCTGGATCTTGGATTATGAACAGGCTTAAAAACAGGCTTTTTGCAGAGATAGACCCTTGTTCAACGTCATTGCCTGAGGAATGGCTCAACCTTTTTGGGAGGTGTCACTTATTTGTCCTTTATATTCAAGGCTATGACGAATTGACGATGGCATGTGTCATTCAAACACTCATGATTTCTTTTGGGCGGCACCCGAGGTGCGCCAGCCCCGAGCGCACCTCGGTTTGAACCCTTCACAATGACGACGACAGTTATTACTACAAGCTAATGCAATCGGCTGCAGCAATATACAATCTTCTGTCTCATAAGAACATGCAGCAAGCATTGACTAAACACATCCACAGTATCCTTTGCATGAGATGTGTGGAAACATCGTCAATAAAACGCAATCATTTCCACATTGATGGAGAAGTTGCCAATATAACACTTGATGGCGAACACCCCATCTAACCTGATTATGAAGGCACATTTATTGCGCTTGAATACATTTTGATTTCCCTGACTTGAAACGGATGGAAGTAGATATCTCTGGACATTACAGGATTTACTCCTGTAAATGTAGTGGGTTGGGATATCGCACTGTATTGGCTGTAAATTAAAAAACATCTCTTCTGCCATGAGGAGTCCCTTATCCAATCAAAGCTTCATTGCATTTAGAATTTTGACATTTTGAAAATGTGACTAAACTCTCAAGCCCTGGGTGTCCCGCGAGGGCGGTTGATTAACCTATAAGCTTAACCTAGAAGTAGGTTAATCCTCCCTGTGTGGACACGGCCTCACGCCTGACATTAGAGAAGACCCCGAGAGTCCAGAGCTGCCTGCGGAGCTACAGGGAGGCCGAACACCACCAGCTTTATTTAAGGGCCTTTTCCATACACGTGCTGGCTCTTTAGCGCTGTTTACTATTAGTAGTCCTCATTAGGGACCAAAAAACTAATTGAATACATGGTCCAAATCTCACCCACTTCATTGTTTTTTTATGCCATGCACACCCAGGTGCCCTTATGGGGGTACAAGACACCAGAAGTACAGTTGCAGTGGTCAGACATTTCATTACAATACAAAATGACAGGTTATTTTACTGGTCTTAAGCTCAATATTCTGCCTCCTCTCCTGAGCTGCGTCCCTCACGTCTGACGTTAAACCTGCCGGGCTCGAGGGCTAATGGTCATGTTCCTGAACGTAACTGTGCACACAGGGATCTTTGTCTTTTCTTTAAATTATACTTCACATAAGGCTCTACACGTTATTCTTTATGAGAATAGATAAAGATATTTACTGATCAGTATATGGCAGCACTATTGAACCAAAAACACTGAACTTCTCTCCAATGATTTGGATCTAAAATGTATTATTTGTGTTTCGTCTTGATTTACAGCACCACACCAGGACGATGTTCGACATAATCTGCAGATCTTTTTCATGTTCAGCGCGTAAAACTACGTCACCTTAGCGTTTAATAATCAACTCCCAAGCTAGGAGCTTAATGTGAAGCGCCAAGTCATTAACATGAATGTTAATGACGGCGGTGGAGACACGTCTCCTTGCTTCACCCCATGTTGGGAAACACATCCAGTTGATGTATTCATTAACCTGAACACGGCAACAGGTGATCAAGGGACTTAACGGCGTAATAAAACACTACACTGACACCGCAATGTAACGACATATAAAGAAGTTCCCATTAATCCAGTCACACCTTCTTGAAATCAATAAAGAAACGATTGTAGACCTATTCTCAATTCTCGCATGTATAATGAAGTGACTGCATAATCAATACATGCTCTGGCTTTTCTAAATCCATTTTGTTGATCTACAATACAAACTATAGACATTTGCATTCAAAAACATATTGCGGTTATGTGCATCAGCTTTCATTTCCGATTCCATTCCCTCTTTTAAAGTAGTTATTTCCTTCTACTCACAGGGTTATGTACATGTGAGAATGGCAACAACAAAGAAAATCATAGTGGAAGTGCAGGCGGTATGCACTTCATTATTATCTATATTATTATTGTAATTGGCATCATTATCATCACTATTATTATGACAAAGGTTACATCACGATGGCTTGGTCTCCATAGTGAGCCTGTGTTTTCTTCAGCCTGACGGCGCTAATTATTAAGCTGTTACTCTGCATCCTCTGATAGAACAACAATGACTTAACCTCTATGATAATTATATGAGAGAACCTCTATGATAATTATATGAGAGAACCTCTATGATAATTATATGAGAGAACCTCTATGATCATTATATGAGAGAACCTCTATGATCATTATATGAGAGAACCAATTACAACGCATCGTGCAACTGAGAACTCTGTGCGTACGGCGACGTGTGTCCGACACAAGAACACACACACGTAGTTTTATAGTGTCCTCAGCAGGTAGACGCAGACACAGGTAGACACAGGTAGACACAGGTAGACACAGGTAGACACAGGTAGACACAGGTAGACGCAGACACAGGCAGACACAGGCAGACACAGGTAGACACAGGTAGACGCAGACACAGGTAGACGCAGACACAGGTAGACGCAGACACAGGTAGACGCAGACTGTCGTGGCAATTTCCAGATAGGATATTGCGTCTATGGACAGATGAGACTTCTGCACACAATACTTGTAGAAAATTAAGCAGTTTAATAGGTGCATGCATACGCCCAGGCTCACCTCCTAGTGAAGTGGCCCTGAGTGATAGTCTGTCACAGCCTTTAAAGGGGGACAGTGGCTCAGGAGGTAGAGCGGTTGTCTGGCAATGTGTGTATGAATGTGTGAATGTTAGGCACTAATTCATTGTAAAGCGCTTTGAGTGGCCACTGGTCAGAAAAGCGCTGTATAAATGCAGTCCATTTACCATTTTTAACCACCCCTCACACAGGGGCGGTCTCTCCAAACAGAACAACAGTTGCGTCATTGACCCTCAACCGACAAAGACAGGTGATCAGGAAGAGGAAGTAGCGATGGAGAATGAGGGGTACCAACGTGTGAGGAAGGGTTCCTTACCCTAGGTTCCTTAAACGAACTGAAAAACTGTGGCAACAGTTAACAGGCTATCTTGGACACCAGGAGGTATTTTATGACCCACAGTTGAAAGCTAGGCCCATATATGTGACCTGGCTTTTAAATAGTAGTAGAACATAGTTCAATAAATGAAACACAGTCAAATACAGATTCTTCCACCACACAGCTTACATGCAATTTTACTTTTTCATCCTCATCCTCTAGGCCTCTAGGACAAAAAAAAAGAGTTCACTTCACTAATTGTTATTTTCTCTTCTAATGAATGCATGCTTCCATACATTACAGTCCCATCCAGTATATACAGTATTTTAAAAAGCCATGCTGAGGTATTTCGGGTTTATCCAGAAACACGCAGGTGACTAATGCCGTCGAATACTCCGCATTAGTCTTGCAACAGCGGGATCATCTTTCTTTTGCAAAAGGGCTTTGCGTAGGGATATTGTAATGTTTATGGGCTCTTCCTGAAGTAACACAATAGATTGATGATGACAAAAGAAGATCGTCGATTCCAGTGATTCGCCATGAAGTCCGTAACCTTCGTCTGACTAGAGTTTGAGATGAAGTAACCTTTCAGGAGCGGCTGACACAGGCTCGTCTGTTGGAGCCCAGGGCATTATGGGACATCTTGTGACGGTTGGCGTGACAAACATGTTGGTGTGTGGTATGGTTGGGACTTGGCATAAGCTTCGAGGAAATAAATGGTTTGTATTTAATTTGCTGGATGTATCTTAACAGAAAAAGATCTCAGCCTGTCTCTCGGGCGATCCGTTCTTTTGTCCGCCCGCCTGCCTTCATGTCTCTCCGTTGTTCTTTCTTTGTTTCTTGTTTCAATCTTTCAATCAATAGAGGGGAACAGGGTAGAGGATTAGAGGAATATAGTATAATAGTATGGTGTGTGTGTGTGTATACGCGGCAGTATATGTGACAATATACTGTGACAGTATGGTGTGTGTGTGTGTGTATGTGTTTGTGTGTGTGTATATGTGACAGTATAGTGTTTGTGTGTGTGTTTGTGTGTGTATACGTATGTGTAGACAGTACATGATGGTATTGTGTGTGTGTGTGTGTGTGTGTCTACATGACAGTACATGACACATTATACTGTCATGTACTGTCTACGTGACAGTACATGACAGTATAATACATATAATACAGTCATGTAGACACTATAATAGTGTGTGTGTGTGTATGTGTGTGTGTATGTGTGTGTGTGTGTGTGTGCGTGCGTGTGTGTATACATGATAGTATAGTGTGTGTATGGGTATACGTATGTGTAGACAGTACATGATAGTATAGTGTGTGTGTGTCTACCTGAAAGTACATGACAGTATAGTGTATGTGTGTGTGTGTGTATGTGTGTGTGTGTATACATGAGAGCACATGACAGTATGGTGTGTGTGTGTGTGTTTGTGTGTGTGTATATTCCCAACATCGGGGATATCAGTTAGAGGTTCTTACATCATACACACGTACATAGAATTATGCATTATTGTGCAATTTCCTTTTTCCCAGACGGAAGAATCTCATCAAGGTGTGGTGGGCATGATGGGACAGGTTTCTGCCCACACACATTATGTTGACAATCAGATTGTATTATCTGAGTAATAAGTCATGAATTACAGTTGCCTATAGCAGCACCATAACTTCATGTTTTATTCCCTAGAAAATGAGTCAGCATGCGTTGGCGTTGGCTTGTCTTTAAAACCACCAGGTTTGATGGACTGGATTTGCATTAAATGAAATGCAATAAATTATCCAAGTGAAGCCTTGTTCGGAGCCCTTTTTATTACTGAAGCATCCCACATCAAAGGTCATCACTTAGGTGATCCTTGTACCGTTTGTATTTGTAGTATACTTTGTAGTATAATTTGTAGTACCATTTGTAGAACCATCTGTAGTAGGACTACCATTTGCAGTACTATTTGTAGTACCATCTGTAGTAGGACTACCGTTTGTAGTACTATTTGTAGTACCATCTGTAGTAGGACTACCGTTTGCAGTACTATTTGTAGTACCATCTGTAGTAGGACTACCGTTTGCAGTACTATTTGTAGTACCATCTGTAGTAGGACTACCGTTTGCAGTACTATTTGTAGTACCATCTGTAGTAGGACTACCGTTTGCAGTACTATTTGTAGTACCATCTGTAGTAGGACTACCGTTTGCAGTACTATTTGTAGTGCTGGAATTATGGATTGGATGGACATTATGAAGCTTTGTTTGGTTGCACCGTGGACACATTTTTATTTCATATTACACATCGATTATTGTATACCATAAAGATAGCCATTAAACCGTATTATGCTTGGCAGATGGTTTGAATTATTTCATTGCCGAAATTACTTCAAGCTATTATAATTCACTTGCGGTAATGGTCATTTACATGCATATAGTTGTACCTTTGTCTTTCAGACTTGGATAGTTTTGAGACTTTTTGAGGCTTCCATCTATGTGTGTGTGTGTATATATATATATATATACATATATATATATATATATACATGGTGTTTTATTCAACTGCATCTGCTGCCTTGTGTATTGTGTGTGGGCTGGCGGCACAAGGTGACAAGGAAGGAGGAAGGAGGAAGTAGTGCATGAAAAAAGGTTCGAAGCAGAGCAGAGGGGTGGGCGTGTCCTGATCTGTGCCAGCCCTCCTACGTTGTGTCACCATTGTGATTGTGATGGGACTCCCACGTCTAAGGTGCTCCGCATAAAAAGAGGCAAAGGTTTCCACCGCCTCAAATCCATTTAACATCCTCACTACCTCCCAGAGTGAACAAGACATCTTTCACTGGTTTGTAATAGCATCGACGAGGGGAACAGCTCTGCTCTGTGTTATAGTCATCAGCCCTCCACACCTCAGCTTAACATGAAGACTTCACTCTCTCCACTTGTTGTGGCTGTTTTTGGACTTCTCCATTTAGTCCAACTGATGCCTGTTAATGGTGAGTACAATCAGTCTGTCTGTCTATCTATTAGGCTATCTACTATCTATCTATTTTATCTATCAACTGTCTGTCTGTCTATCTATCTATCTTTCTATCTATTATCTATTATCTCTCTATTTTATCTAACTATCAACTGTCTGTCTGTCTGTCCATCTATTTATCTATTTATGTATCCATATTAGTATAATAGTATAATGTAGTATAATTTCCTTGCTGTAGTGTTATTTTATCTAAACTTCTTATGAAACCATCTCATAGATAAAGACTGACAAAGAAAAACATTTTGAAAGCTGAAATAATAAGAATTTTGTAATTTGTGTAGTTAAAAAAAAGGTTGTAATGTAACAGGCTTCTGGAATTTAAATTTCCCAAGATGCCCTTTTGCTCACCTTGTGAGTCAGCAAATCTCCAGCTCCTGCCTAAGATGCTTCTAGTGTTACCGGCCTAACTAGTGGCCCTAACTCTATCGCAAAGAATTCCCAGGTCCAATTACATTTTTTGGGTGCACAGGTTTCATTCGCCGGCCTGACTACACATAGACGTCTTTGTAAAAATGTGCTGAGCGGCTCCAAGAGGTGCATTAATGCGTATATCCTGAATAAAGTGAAACTTAAGCCCAGTGAGAAGCTGCTCTGCAAGTCTCGGCACAGAACGCTTAGAGGCCGTAGCTTAACTGGACAGAAAGGAGAGACTTGATGATGTGATTTTAATTTTAAAACGCTTCACAGTGCATAATACGTTTTGTGATAAGTCATTCTCCAATAGGATCTCGTGTGAACGTTCACCTTCATCACTGATATTAAAGTGATGACCTTTTCACCTTGTTAACTCAGTTGACCTATTCAACAACACATACAATGCATGCAAAAATTTAAATTAATTGCTTTTTTTTGTGTCTGGCGACAAATTGTCCTCGCTGGCAGGTTTCAACAGTTCAAGCAATACTTGCATGTTTCTCCTTCTCAAAGCGTGCAACATGCTAGAACACAACTGACTTGGTCAGTTTTTTTGCACGATTCAATAAAATCCTGCAGGATCAAATCCCATCCCCTCATGTTTGCCCCCTTGGAGATACATCATACTGAAAAGGAAAGATAGACGAATGCAATGTCTAGTGGAATGGCATCAGAGTTTTCCATATGACACACAGTATGTCAAATAATTGGCCTATGCCAAATATAACTTTGGCAGTAAAGGCCTGCTCTGTTGAATAGGAAAATAATATGAGCTAAATAGTTTAGACAAAGCTATTTTCATTGTATGGTGTCTTTAATATTCTGAGATTCAGTGTCAAATGTGTTTGGTTACCTTTAAAAGGGCAACTGTCAACTATCGATACCTGTGGCTTTTTAACTCCGATCCCTTTCTTCATAATCAAATATCAGGTGACTCATTGTGATGTTTTAATCAGCCAAACGCTGTGTGGTGTGCTTGGATTGAGACAATTTAATACGAAAGCCTCACCTTTTTAATGCAGGCACACACACCCATACCCACACACACACACACACACACACACACGCAAAACGATTAGTCACTTCAATGAATCATTACTTAGCCTGTCTTACCAACACACCTCATTTGAAGCCTCAACAAGTTCACACACGCATTTCAGGAGAGGCTTGTAATCTCTGTAGTGAACGTCGGCGTCCTCTTAGACATGAAAGCTCAGTAAATTTCCGTTTGCGCGAGGTCAGCGTGACGCTGCAAGGTAAACACTCGGTGGTGATTGTGTTTCTCCCTCTGCTTGTCTTAGATGTCCCGGCCAAGGTGGAGGAGAACTTTCTCAAAGAGGCCATGACGGATGGGTTCATTGTGGAGAACGTGTTTGCCCCCACGGCCGCAAACGGGGAACCCGGAAGCGCACTTCATCTGCAAAACGACCAGCATGCCTCATCCGTCTTGGATGAGTCCGATATGAGTGAGGCCAGTGGAACCCTAGAGGACAGCAGCGACTTCGACCTCAGCGATCAACGCCCACACCCGAGTACCGCGGCTCCTCTGAACGCCACCGCCGTGCTCTCCGTCGAGGAAGAGGCTCCTTCTGATTCGCCGGCCGAGGGCAGCGGTCACTCCAGCTTCGGCTCATCTGGGTCTGGATCCGGATCCGGATCTGGATCTGGTGACCTGTTTATTGAGGAAACAACAACAACAACAACAACAACAACAACAAGTGTACTGGCGGTGAGCACAGAAATCACAGAGCTGGTTCCCATCCAGGACTCAAGTCTCATCCCCCAGGACACCACCCAGAGTCCCACCACCACCCAGAGTCCCACCACTGCCCCAAGCCTTTCCCCAGCTCTCACCACAGCAGCATCATCTATAGACCACGCAGCAGAGGACGAACCCCAGAGTACAACGGCGTTGTCAACTTCCACTCTCATGGAAGATGGCATGGAAGTGCTGAGCCGCTCAATAGACGTTCAAAAGTCGGTCTTAGGTAAGCCATTGAGCGGAAACAACATAATATGTCGATTGGACACGATGCCGTCGCTATGAGTCAAATATTTTGCTTTTAACACAATCAATGATGTGTGCGTCCCTTCCAAAGCAGTACCCAGTGAGCCCAAAGAAGAGCCCACTGCTTCAATGCACGGAGCAGCAGCCAATAGCTCTGGTGAGTAAAAAAAACCTCACGTAACCCTCAATAATCCCTCTGTAGTCGCCTATAACCCTCCGTGTGGTACAATTTAAAACCTCCTGCAGCTTTTAGACGTTATGAGTTAGTCCTAGAGAGAGGCTGAAGCGTGTTGGACGCTGGTGCCTGTGCGCCTTCCCACAGTTAGCAGTAATGAGTTTCTCTTGTTCGGACCCCAGGTTGGATGATCATCGTGGGCTTCGTTGTTGGCATGGCTGCATTGGTTCTCATCTGTATTGCGATTGCTACAAGAGACAGGTGAGATTTAAGTACACACACACACACACACACACACACACACACATAGACGGCCACACTTGCGTACACAACACACACACACAACATGAAACTCACGATTGAAGCCACCAAAAAGTATTTTTTCCTTGACCATACTTCATTTGCCTGCTAACTTACAGATGGAACGGACCCAGCCAAGCGACCATTGACGAGGAGCACGATGACAGCCCGAGAGGCCAGCAGCAGAAGCAGGAGATGGAGGAGTTCCTGCCTGAAAAGGAGCGGCGTGAGGCAGAGTACATGGTGGTCCCACTCAGTGAGCTCTATGAGAAAGAGGCCCTATCTTGAAACCTCACAGGAGAGATTTGAGACTTCATCAGGATCAATAAGGATCAATACACATCACCGTTTGGGTAGAGGAAAGGGATCAGAACGACAGAAGTGCTTCATTGGCTCAACACATTTTTAATGTCTTTGGGGTTTTTTTTGTTTGCATTTGTTTTTTTTGCGGAAACTTCGGACTCACAGAAATGACTGTGTTGGTATATGATGCTATTGTCATAGCAACATATTCATTCTAGTGCTTGATATAAATATCTGTCATAATTGCAATGGCATTTGCAAAGTGTTTTTGCAATTTTTAATTCACTTTACATTGTAAATAATAGGGGTTATACTGTATTATATTTTGCCTTGTTAGTGTATTATGTGTTTTTGAATGTCTTTTCGAAATGTTACATTTTCTGTCTACTTTATACTTACTTTTTTAAATCTTCCACGTAGACATTGTAAGTATATACTGTATATTAGTTGTGTAACTCAGCATTACAAATCTGACAATATGGTGTAGCCACACCCGTTTAACCAATAAATCACAAGATAGCATTTCATTAAACATTTATTTGTTGGAATTCATATTTACACACAAGTATTACAATGTTTACACACTTTTAGTCCACTTCTTCTGACAATATTTATTTGATGTTCTTTTGCTTTATAATCTGTTTCATCATATCAGACCTTTCATTCAGAATGCATCGCGCTATGCCTACATTGAGCTGTGAGACATTACAGGAAGAATACAAGGTTAATCTTAATGTTGTTAAATATAAGTATATATGTATAGAAAAAACATTAACATATGTTACGCTAGGCCATTTGACGATATTCATATTTACAACAAGGGTAAGACGAGAAAAATATGCATACAAAAATAAGTCAAAGAGATAAAGAAATAAAGAAATAAAGAAATACAGTGGAATGAATACAGCATTTTTGGGGGGAATTTAAGATAGAGATAACAAACCAATTCCTCGCTTAGGTGTTGTGACAAAAATACATGCTGGAGCTGCCAACATTATATTCATGCCAAGCTCATCTTAATTTAACTTAAAACCAATCACACCAATAGAAACAGAGCATGAAACAAAACCACACACAATCCACCCACTGGACTGGAGAACAGTGTGTGAGTACATAGACGTGATCTAGTAAAAACAGACTAATATCCACAAATATTTGAGATGCAATAATCTAGTGAGAGAAAGTTATTTTACCATGGGAAGAAAATTGCAGTACTCATTTTTTCACAATATGATGATACGATGTTTTTTACATTTTGAATTGTTTAGCAACAATTTTCCAACGGATCACAAATAAGAAACTTTGAAATTTTGAAAATGTACAATACAATACAATCTTACAATAAAATCTACCTTTAATCTAACTCATATATATGTGTGTCTGTGTGTGTGTGTGTGTGTGTGTGTGTGTACACAAAGTGCAAGGAGGCACTTTAAACATGGACATGTATGCACTTTAAACATGGACATGTATGCCAGTGCAAAACAAGTAATAAACAACCGAGTTAGAAATATATATAACACACAGATTCATCCAAATTATATTGACCAGGTATATTTAGTATTTATATTGAGTGTGTGTGTGTGTGTGTGGTGGGGGGGGGTCAAGAAAGGCCCAGCCTTCCTCAGTAAAAAAAAAAGCAGTTTTGAAATGAACAGTGATGTACGTTGACTCGGTCTACACTAATTCAAAGCATTCCTAATGGATATTGTTTCTTGTATCCAGCAATGTCACCATCATCATACTCACTGCACTTTGCAATTGACATCTTCAAGGCAAGACACTCATTTAGCAAAGAAATAAAATAAAACACGGAGCAATGCACCATCCCCTCTCTATTGCTGACACACACATGCACGCACGGATGCACATACACACGCACACACATACACACACACACACACACACACACACACATTACATATGCATACTTTTGCCAAACAAACTGGAATTGGATTATTGCCATGTAATCAACGGATCTACACAAGTAGAATACATGAACGTTGTGTGATGTGTGAGTGCTTGTGTGTGGTTGGGAGTCCTGCAGTCCTGTGCATCCTGTGTGTGTGTGTGTGTGTGTGTGTGTGTGTGTGTGCAGGAAATTATGCGCTGGTTGAAACGGCTGCTGTTTTTAAATATGTTGCCGCATATGTACGTCACAGCCAGACCTCTTACAGTCTAAGTCCAGAGCTAATCTCTGCTTAGGTCTTGACCATGTGCACGGACAAATGTGTCACATGTAATCCCTTAATCACAGAGTCAAAGGTAATGCAGTCTTTATTTACCTTTTTCAAATCATTCTGCCACAAGAAGCACTGCTCCGTTGCTCAAGGCAGGAAGTTTCCAAAACTATGGAAATTCCCACAAATAATGACAATTATATGACAATTAAAAATCAATATAGAAAATGATCTGCCTCTGGAGAGAGCCATCAGTGAACCGGTTATTTTCTGATATCAAGGTATTGTCCAACATGTATGAGATAGGCCAGTGTGTTGATGCTCCCTGATTGGTCCCTTGGTCCCTGAATGATATTGAATTGATAAGGCTATCGCCCTATCACAACAACACTTGCATCTTGCCTTTAAGCAACACATAAATAATACATAAAAGGGAGATGTTGCATCCAAAGTACGTCTTCCTCTTCTCCCCAGGGAACGCAGAGCATGGAGTAAGGCTGTGAGTGGAGGGAACATCCCCCAAAAGTGTTGCTTTTGGGGGATGGAGTGTTTGGAGTGTTGCCTCAATTCAGTGAGAGATGTGAGCTGTTGAGCCGGTCAGTCGTCCGCCGCTGCCTCAAGTAGTTACGATGTCGAGTGTCAAGACTAGAGGGCCACGTGTGATTTGTCTTCCTGTGGTTACTGTTGCTGTTTGTTTAGTCAGCGGAAGGGGAAACCAGAGGTCGAAACCCAGGGCGAGGCCGCTGCTTTATTCCCGTTTCCACGGTTCCTCCTCAACAAGTGAGAACTCTGCGGTCTTGCCGTTTCTGCCCATGGTTACCTGTAAGCAATGATGAGGAACATCTAACTCTGGGGCACCGTTACATGCAGACCATCTGAGGTTGGCAGCAGAGAGACCAAAGGGGCAAATCTGACCCGGCCATGGATCTTGGTGAATCTCCAAAATATTGAATTCCAAATAGAAGTGAGAGAAAGGTTTTTGTTTTTGTTTTTCTCTAGAAATGCCACAGTAATACAGTTTCTACTGTTTTACAAGTTTAATGTGCTTTTCGCCAATTACATTAGAATATCAAAACTGTGGTTATCATTTTTTTTTAGGTTGGCCATGTATTTTATGGAATCTCTGCCCAACAAATGTACAAAGCCTACAAGTTTTGTAGACAAAATAATAATTAGCAACATGTAATTGACGAAATGTTAAAAAAAGGGGAATAATGAATACTTTTCGCTGTAATATATGTGAATATCTAGGGAACTAACATTAAGAATGTGTTTGGGATGGTTTGTGAAATAGCAGAATTTTTGCACCACATTGGCATTTGGTCAGAGCTGCCATAAATACATGTCCAAATGAAAACACTCAGACACGTTCTTAAAAAAAGTAATAGAATACATATCAACGCATATACAAATGAACATGATCTGATACAAGGAATAGTTGATCATTAAAAATATATAGCCACCTGAGGCAAGACCATAAGGATTTCATGCACGTAAGAATTGAAGATTTTCAAAAACAAAGAATATAGTTACATCAATATAAAAATACTATATATATTTTATATATATATATATATTATTAATAAATGTACACTGGTATCACAAAATACTGCTTTTTCACATAATAAACAGGGGAGTAAATTAATAGAAAAATATTTATTTCAACCAGAATTATAAAAAAAAGAAAACAGTATATTCACACATGTATGTCAATATACAAAAGGACATAAAAAAAGAAAGAAAGGTAGGTAGACAAGCACAAGCACAAACCCACAAATGACTCGGAAGGGGAGGGAAGGAGGGCTGTATCTACATACACGTTTCTATATCTGTTAAGGTGAAATGTACCTTGCAGTCGTCTATCAGGATTGAGTTGTGGTGCGTGGCATATACATGGTTCTGGTGGTTGGTGTGTTTGTCATAGTAGTACTGTGTCTTTCCCATCTCGAACTCATCCGCCCTGGCCTGCTGGAAGTCAAAGCTCTCCAGCTCGTCTTTGGAGAGGTGGTAGACGATGCCAGCGCCGTAGGAGTCTCCCACCACATTGACCGACGTACGGAAGCGGTCCCTGCGTTTTCAACGGGAGGTTGATGAGTTTGACTCGTGTTTACATGTGCACAAGACGACCAAACCGCAGAAAATGTGAAATACATTTTGCAATTAAGAAATTGTACGAAACAATATTAAAACAATAAAAAGAAATCACTTCACAAAATAATCTCTTGTCTTCATCGCAGATAACAGTATTTTGTGGGCCTACAGTACTGTACGGTGCAGTACAGTACGGTACTGTACAGTACGGTACAGTGGATGCTGTAGTATACTCACAGCAGCCAGTCGACAGCCACCAGTAGGCTGATGTCCTCCGTGGGCAGGCCTACCGCCGTGAGGATGAGCAGCATGGTCACCAAGCCAGCGCTGGGGATACTGGCTGCTCCAACGCTGGCCAGTGTGGCTGTCATGCTGAACACCAGACCAAGACCAGTTACAACAAGACTCATAATAACAACAAGCATATGTACATACAAATACATACAAACATAACCCTTCTATGTTATTAGGCCTAATATACATGCCTGCTTCGATTGAATCAACAGTTCATAATGACTATAATAACGGTATTAAACAAATAGACCAGAGAAATAATAGATATGAGAGAAATAAGACCAAAGACAAGACAGACAAATAGACCTTTCTATTTGTAAAAATAAACTTTTCTATTTGTCTGTCTTGTCTTCTGTCTTATTTCTCTCATGCCGGGATCAGACTACGCGATATTTATGTCTTTCACGATGGGCACCATGTCAGATTAGGCAATCATAGCACCATCAATCCTTGACATGTCTTGGCCCGGGAGACTGGCAACACTACAAGTATGACCCCGACCAATCATCGCATGCTGCCTTTCACGACCTTGCGCGGGTCCATAGGTCGTTGGGGAAGAGGGTCAAGAAATTGTCAATCATGGCTACAGAAGCGGTATGTGTGATGCTGGCGGTTTTGTGTACAAGATGGCACTCCCTCGAGGGAACGTCAAAAAAGGCAGGGGTATCGTTGCCGCTGCTCAACCAACCTTTCCTCTTCCTCATCTGCACCAGAGCGCACTCTGTCACCCTTATTGGTCAATGTCAAGGAACACGTCGTAGGAGTTGTCAAACTAGGCAGGAAACTACAAGGGGTAAAGACGCTGGTTCATCGCTCCCGACGCTCATATTCGGGCCCGGTGCTGGAAATATGTCGGCGACGAAAAATTGCGTGTCAAAATTTGATATCTTCTTGCTAATGCCTTCTATGTATTTGTTGCTTACCATGTCACAAGGAATTTCCCTGTTCAGAAGGACCCTGTTATACTGTGCTTTTGGTTGTTTAGTTTCAAAATCTTGCACTGGTCCGCTCTTTTCTGCTCTCTCAACAACTCTCAAATCTTACTTACAGCACCTTTAAACCATGGGCTTCTAAAGTGAACTCCTGAGCATTTATCTCACTCTCACTCTCTCTCGCTCTCACTCTCTTTCCCCAGTCTTACCTCACAGTGATAATCTGTCCCCAGTCCAGCTCAATGTCATTCATCTGAGCAATGAAGATGGCTGCCACGGCCTCGTAGAGCGCTGTGCCATCCATGTTGATGGTGGCGCCCACAGGCAGCACAAAGCGCGTCACCCTCTTGTCGATACCCAGGTTGTCCTCCAAGCAGCGGAAAGTGACCGGCAGAGTACCAGCACTGTGGTGCATCAAACAAGAATAATACTTAAAATAAAAGAATAATACTTTAGTTTATATACCAGGAATATATATTGCATTGTAATATGGATTGATTGATTGATTGAATATTGACAGCTGAACAGATCACAGTCAAATTCAAACCTACAGAATGGAAATATATATATTAAACCTGCACTATGTAACTTCTATATACTATATACTGCAGCTATCTATTCCATGAAAATGGAAATATCTGAACTAGAGCATTTCTCAAGAATAAAACACGCCCATCCACAAGTCAATCCATCCAGGGAATATTTCTACAAATCGTTTTATTCTGGTCCACTTTGACCCCCCGACAGTAAATGATAAAGCTATAACTGTAGCTACAACTCAAGCCACTGGAGGTTGCTAATGGGACATACATAGTGCAGGTTTAATATAATAATCATGGTAAGATTCAGACCTGGAAGCAGTCCCGAGTGCCGTGACCCAAGCCTGGAAGATCCCCATGAAGAACTTGTAGGGGTTTTTCTTAACAATAACTAAATAGATTAACGGTAGGAAGATGCCACCGTGGATGATGAGGCCCACTATCACGGTGACCATGTACAGGCCCAGCTGTCTAGCAACCACCTCCAGGTCATCGATGGAGATGATCTTGCCACAGATGAGGCAGGTGATACCAATGGGCGAGTACCTGTGGATAAACACATGAACAATTGAATGCATTGCAGAATGAAATCTGTGAAAATCATTGAATTTATTTGGATGATGCCATGTACAATACATTAAACAATCTATATACGTTATAGGATATTTTGCTTATGTCAGAATAAGTATGGTATTCGTACCACATAATGGCGCCAACCAGCTTCATCACGATCTCGTTGAGGATATTGAAAAAGTCCAGCATGAGCCTCGCTTTTTCCCCCATTTTCCCCATGATGATTCCGAAAGACACAAAGAATCCGATCAGACCTGTAGGTTTGAGAGAAAACAAATATCATGAACATAAACTGTCAACATAGGATGTGTTCATGGATTATGTGTCTGTTTGTTCGCATATTCCCGGAAATGCAGTCTTATATCAGTAAGAAAATCGTATTAATATTGTATGATAATTTTTTCTTTCCCTCTTCACATTTTTTTTAAATAGATCTTTTTTCATCAGTTCTGATATTGAATTGCATTGTGCAGCGCATGATCACACTGTTGTCTTGCACACTTGACACCCCTGCTGGCGTGTGAATGTGTGTATGAATGGGTGCATGTGACACATTCATTGTACTTTGAGTGACTATTATTACGATGATCATCATCATCATCATTGTGTTCACCCACCGAGAACGTTCATTCCACTCTTGAACTGAAGGGACCTCTTGATGGTGAACTGTGGTGGTGCTCTTGTCCTGTTAGTAGGCACCGGGACTTTTATTGCCACTGTTTGGATCTGCATGAAGACAAAGAAAAATGAGATTTTTGGTACATGGCAATTATTTTTAAAAGAATGACCTTAAGCATGAAGCAAAAGGCCAGAAACATTGACACTGCGAAGGCTAAGTGTTCAACCAAACCGAACGCCTCACCCACCTGTTGGAAGCAGGCCTGTACCAGGTTTTCTGGGAAGAGGTTCCGGATGAGGTCGAAGAACGCGTCCACGCTGGAAACCTCGTCGTTCTTCTTGCCCGGGCCCAGGTTGGCCTTCAGCTTGGGGTTCCCTGGGTGGATGAGGATGACCAGGATCACCCCCAGGATCGCAGCGATGATGGTGGTGGACATGTAGTACACCATGGCCCTGGTTCCCAGACGCCCACTGGACTTGGCATCCAGACCGGCCAGTCCTGTTTGGGGTTTGATATAGGTTGTGTCATCAGACGATGAATCAAATGCGCTCATCAAATGAGCATCTATGTGGTGTTGTTTCTGATTCACAAAAGGGATGCAGAAATTTCTCATTTCACGAGAAACATTGCTTACTTCATGATCATAGAACAAACATTTGAGCAGCAGCTTGTTTCAGCTGTGTGTTCAACTTCCCAAAACCTAGATCTAGGTCTAATCTAAGATCTAAGTAAAAAATTATTCTTCATAGGCACAGTTTGTGCCCATGGGCAGTATTGCACGGTTTGTGCGAGTTTGGTTTCTATGGCAATATTCCATCACTCATTGGGCATATTAGTCAGGATATGTAAATGCTGGTATCCTAATTATTCATTTTTATGTAAATGAAGCCTCCGTTGTACTTTTTTTTGTGAACCCCCAACCTTAAAGTTCAAACTGCGCCTATGATATTCTTTCACATGGAAGCTCTGTATTTTTTTCTCATTTATTTTTTATTGCAACACCAAATTACACCATCACGTTACAGACAATACAACAGGTTGCCAAATACATTTACATTTTTTAACCCAACCACCCCCATCCCATCGCTAACTTAGATATCAAATTTGTCACATTAAAATTGTGTTTGGTCGTGCATCATTGACTCTTGCTGATGACAATTCCAGGTAAGAGATGTCCAAAAAACTCAGAAGCCAGTGAGTGACTAAAATGTCATGAGGAGGTTTCCATCGCTGAACTATGATCTTCTTAGCTGCAATCTGGCCTGCGAGCCTGACTTTGCATGTTTTTTTCCATAAGGGAAAGGTGGGAATCATCATTTAGAAGATGTATAGCACAGTCCATTGGCAATTGTACCCCCATTAGTACTGCAAGTGTACTATTAACCTTCCCCCAAAAACCCCAGGACACTCCCATACCATATGCATAAAGGTGCCTGCTGTTCCGGGGGAACAAAATGAGCAGTATGGGTCAGGTACCAATCCCATTAAATGACTAATTCTCGTGTTAGATATGCTCTATGACAAAACTTTAAATACTCTTACTCTGAAGTAGAAGAAAAGAGAGTATTTGTCAATATTAAATTGAGCGACAAGTTCTTGAAAGCTAAGGATATTGTTTTCCCCATTAATATCTTGAAGAGTTGTTATACCTTTATCCTCCCAGGTTTTGTTAATGAATGGTTTCCCCCCAGATAGAAGGTGATTATTGTTCCATATTGGAGATGACCTGCACCATACACTTTTACATTGTAGGTATTTGTCTGCTGCTTACAACACTTACAACACTTACAACACTACAACAATACAGCATATATGTTAAAATCGGACCATAATATAAACACATTTTTTGGTACCTATAAGGGGAAAGTCCTTCAATCTTATTGGTGCTATTTACTCTTGTTCTATATATTTCCAAGATGAAGTTTTATCCTCCTCCATCCAATAGCTAAGACTTCATAGTACAAATGCCCAGTGAGAGTTTGTGTGTTTGGTGTGTTTGGTGACTTTTTGGAATTGAAGAGCTGACCACTTTATATTGGGTTCACCATTCCAAACATAACATGGAAGCTGTATTAATAACATATTGCAAATAGAGAGCAATCGGCTCATCTGCAGCATGTCTGTTTAGTGTGATAAACAGCTGTGTGTAACCCTGATGCTTCACTAAAATCAATTGAAACACGGTCATTGTTTTTGCCCAAATCCCAGTTGTGGGGTCCTTCTTTAAAGACCCACCTGTGACCAAGCTGGACACAACAAGCGGCAGAATCAGCATTTTCAGGAGCCTCATCAGGATCTCTCCCGGGAAGCCAATAATCAGAATGACATCTGGGGGGAGGGGAGAGATGTGCCGCAGCAGCATGCCAGAGATGGAGCCCAGGAACACACCTGAGAGAGAGAAAGAGAGAGAGAGAGAGAGAGAAAGAGAGAGAGAGAGAGAGAGAGAGAGAGAGAGAGAGAGAGGTAGAGAGGTAGAGAGAGAGGTAGAAAGACAGAGAGAGAAGTAGAGAGAGAGAGGTAGAGGTAGAGATAGAGAGGTTGAAAGAGCGAGAGAGAGCAGTAGAGAGAGAGAGAGAGAGAGAGAGAGAGAGAGAGAGAGAGAGAGAGCGAGAGAGAGCGAGAGAGAGCGAGAGAGAGAGAAGAACAAAAACACAATGGAGATGCTAGATTACAGCCATGGCCTGGAGCATGTAAGCTGTATTGCGGTGGTTATCAAAAGCGTTACATGTGTTATAAGTAACCCTGGGCTCCATCTGA
>OMKN01066167.1:0-13404 GCA_900302345.1 Melanonus zugmayeri
CTCTCTCTTCTCCACACACACACACACACACAATAATGGAATATGTAGGCCTATGTAAGCTATTCTGACTTTTTTGCTGTCGTGTGGAATATGTAAATGACGTAGTACGCTATCTGTTACAGCCTATCCAGTAGAGTGGCCTCAATAGAAAGATGTTATATTATAATGAGGATACGTCATCAACACGCGCCGCCAGTCACGCTCCTTCTGTTTACATCATGGCGGCGGTGGATATGAGAGGTAGCTACACTTGTTCTATAATATCATATTTTAACAAAACGTGCCAGCGGTTTGAGTCGAGGCTATTGCGTGGTGACTCGTTGTGATTTGGGTAATATTTAGTGAGAAGTATAGGAACCTAACGTCGGCGGTGTGTTGGGAAAGTGTCCTCATCCTTTAGGCTAGCGTAGCCTGCTATTGTTCATAAACTACACAGCTTGCGATTTTATTTGTTAACATTATTCATACAGCCACTTAATAGTCTGTTTTTATGTATTAAACGGATCCAGGTAAGACTACTCTGTCGCTTTTACAGTTGAAAGTAAATGTTTAGTTCATTGTTGAATTAATCAACGTATTGGTGTTAGTCCGTTTTCAACCAGATGCAGAAATAAAGACTAAGATTACTGGACCAGCTCAGATATTAATAACTGGCTACGACAGCTAGAGCATTGGCTGTAATACAGTAGGCTAATAATGCGGCTTGGGATTTATTCTTTTCAACGAATATGTCGTTTATTACTGCATCCTAACACAACCTGATGTTTCCAAGGAAGTATGAATATTGCTCATGATGAGCCATTCCGTGTTCCAGACAACCTGCTGGGGATCTCGTGGGTTGACAGCGGATGGGTGCCCATTCTCAACCCGGGCAATGTGTTGGATTACTTTTCCGAGAGAAGTAATCCATTTTATGACCGCACCTGTAACAACGAGGTGGTCAAGATGCAGCGTCTTACACTGGAACATCTGAAGTACGTTCAACATTATTGTTATTTATTATTATTTATGTATTACTTGTTTATTCAACGTTTACTCTAGATTCAGGAAATCTAATTAGGATGTTTGACTCCCGACCGAAAGGTTCCGTGTTTGAACCCCAATGTCCGCAGTCTAACCTGTAGGCATCCTTGAGCACCATACCCCTACCTTACCCTGACAAATATCTGAATTCACTGCAAGTCGCTTTGGATAAATGACTAAATAGTAAGTATTAATAGTAAATGTATGGAGCAAGATTAATATGTTGCTTGTTTATTTATGTTTCCAGTCAGATGGTGGGTGTGGAATACATTCTTCTTCACGCCCAGGAGCCCATTCTGTACATCATCCGCAAGCAGCAGAGACAGTCACCCACACAAGGTAGGCAGCTGGCTGGCTATAATAGTCCAAGAAGCATAAGGGTCAAACAATGGGATCTGAACTCTGACCTTTTCTTATGATTTGTTGCACTTTTGTGCATTCTCTCTGTCCCTCCTGTTACTGTCAGCTCTGTGATAACAATATGATGAAATGCCTGTTATACTTGTGCATAATTCATGATGTGCAATTATGATAGAAAAGAATAGTAGAATAGTCACAGGTCACAACTCTGCTCCAGGACGTCTGGCTAGAAACGGTTATGTGTTGAAGATGTTGATCTGCATACCTGGAACAGAGAATAAAACCACTCTATTCTACTGCTGGGCTGTCTCTCTCCTCTTGTCCTCTGGGGGGCGCTGCAGAGGTGCGGCTGGCTGACTACTACATCATAGCAGGGGTGGTGTACCAGGCTCCTGACTTGGGCTCTGTCATCGGATCCAGAGTGGTGAGAACGCACACGCATGAACACACACATGCATGAACACACAACACACACAATCACGTGCACAGGGGGGTGGCTACACTGCCCTTTTGCCCTCATTGGCTAAAGAAGGGGGAAAATGTTTTATTGTTGTAGTTTTTTCTACTGCATATGCTGTTGTTTATATAAATATTCGAAATATATCAGATCAAATTGGCACGTCCCTGAACACATACACATGTAAATAGGGAGGTTTGTGTGTGTATGAAGCGGAGTTGGTGCTGTGATTTCAGCTGTCTGCGGTGCATGGGATCCAGTCAGCCTTCGACGAGGCCATGTCCTACTGCCGCTACCACCCGTCCAAGGGCTACTGGTGGCACTTCAAAGACCAGGAGGAGAGAGGTGGGTCTGGGGGATTTTTGAGCAGATGGATGCCTATTACAATCCTGTTTTATAACGCCTAATCATTCTTGGATTTGGGGAGTTTTTCTTTCCTTCTTCCTTGCCCTTCCTTTTTAAATATATTTTCTGGGCTTTTTTATGCCTTTTATGGACAGGATAGTGGAGGGAGAGAGGAAAGTGGGTTGAAAGAGAGAGGGAATGACATGTCGCATAGGACCGCAGGTGGGAATTGAACCTAGGTCGCTACGAGGCTTATCGCCTATGTGGTTACTGCGTTAGTGGGTTGAGCCACCGAGCCACCAACCCTAACCCTGTTTGACTTGATCTCTGGACATTTGATAATATGATAAGATTATATCATGTAGATTTTAGCACTCGGAAATTAAATTTAAAAATGCAATCTTTATTAACCTTGACACAAATCCCAGACTACATCTCGTAATATGTCGTAATGTCTATAATAATACAAAATAAATCATAAAGGTTACACATGTGGAGGTTTGTTGACTGACTAATATGTGGTCCTCCAGAGAAAGCCAAGCCTAAATCCAAAAAGAAGGAGGAGCCTAGCTCTCTGTTCCAGAGACAGCGTGTGGACATGCTACTCCTGGACCTCAGGTCAAAGTTCCCCCCCACCTTTTATCAGGTGAGTGTTGCTCTGGTGGCTCTGATAATCTCTGTCGTTTTTATCATCTTTATTATTCTTCAGAATGTCCTTTGCTGACACCTGATTTTGTTGATATAATCCCTAATCTATCCTTATGTTTTTTCCTTCTTTCTTTCAGCCCAAACCTGGCGAGAAACCGATCCCAGGTATGATGTTAGACCTCAAGTTTACACCGTGTGTAGATGTTTGACGTCAACAGAGCTATTTTTTCGGGGTTTTAAATGTTAGACTACGTTTCTCAAACGCAAGTTCATTGAAGTCAATTAAATCACAATATAATAGTACTTGACTTTTCTTTCTATAAATACGGGTTTAGCCTCTAGGTGGCAGCAAACTCCTAGACACAGTCCAGTGTGCAGTTCCTCTTTAATCTGAGAGTATATGTTGTGTTCTTGTGTTGTGTAGTGGAGGTGAAGAAGGAGCCCGAACCTCCGGCAGAGACGGTGAAACAGGAGGAGAGAGAACCAGCAACCAAGACCTCTGCCCCTGCTCCCCCAAGCAAACCTCCCCCAGAGAAGAGAGCCCGGCTGCAGTGACAAGTACCCAGAACATAGACCCCCCCCTACCTGGAGGAACCCTCTAGACCAACCTGAGCCTATCAGTCTCTCCTTAGCCAGAACATAAAGACACAGGTTTTGTGCCAGGGAAGCCCCCTTCTCAGTTTGGTATTTCATTGTCTGTGAAGGGGGCTTCCCTGGCACACACACACACACACACACACACACACACACACTAGTTGGTTGTGTGTGTCCCAGTGCCAGGACTTTTACACTTTTACACTCTGAAACCTCAGTCTTGTACTCTTGGTAACGTCTTCAGCGTTTACATTACAAAGCAGCTGTATTGCCAGGCACAAAATCGACCCTATAGTGACATCACACGTGGGAGTGTCCATCGACCTACCAGCCTACCCGGTGGACTGTACCAACTGGTAAGAAAAGTGTTTAAGAACACTTGATGCCTTCCTGTTGTGCTGAGTGAGTTTTTTATTTTTCGGTTGAAAAGCTGACATCAGCGGTGGTTTTGATTTAATTATGACATCAGCAGTATTTTCTTTTTGTAATGCATCATTAGGTCATTCTTACTCATGAGCTTTGCTGTACGAGGGGATTTTTCACAAGACAAAGGATCTCATTGTAAAAGTACTTCAGTCTTCAACATGTTTCTTTGATCAAGATACCCAATGCTGGCTGGCCTGTTGACAAAAGTGCATGCATATCCATGTTTGTTATTCTTTATTTTTATGTTATTTAATATTAAAAAAAAACATTGTTATTTTGTTAAACCGATTAGGTAGAAAATCAAAGTCAATTTTGAATGGTAAGATTGACGTTTTGTCAGAATAAAACGTTCTAAAAACGTGTCCTATTTGTGAAATAATTTGGCTGATGTTTACAGATTTGTTCTTCCTTGTCAACGCGTGAAGCGAGGACTTGACCACACGATGGCGCTGTCCCACTTCAAGATTCAATGAACGCGCACCCATTACATCTCACTCTCATTTCTGTTGCGTGCGAATGTTTTCCAATCACGTCGTCGCAGCAGCGAGTCATGAGTCAGTGAGTTCCAGCAGACAACCCCCCATTAAAACGTGTAGTTAGATGTACGCCGAGCAAATGGGACAAAGACAGGTGACAGCTCAGTTCACCAGCGGCAGCATGATATTAATGCCACGAAGAAGAAGCAGCAGCAGCGCCGCGCAGGGTGTGGTGGGATAGGAGGGCTCTCCGCTGGAGGACCCGAGCGAGAGGAGACCCGGCTGGCTGCAGAGAAGATGGCTGCAGCGGGGGACTTTCAGCGGGCCGACGTCTGCACACCAGAAGAGCGCCGTGTTGAATGACGACTAAGCCCCTGTAACGAGTCGTCGTCAGCCGCCCTCGGGTTGTTATTATTTCGTTTAAGGGATCGGAAGGTGGGGGATAATAAAAACCAACATGGGGTCTCAAACCCTCCAGATCCTCCGGCAGGGGCTCTGGGCTTCGATCACAGGCGGCTGGTACTACGACCCGCACCAGAACACGTTCGTGAACGCGCTGCATCTGTACCTCTGGCTGTTCCTGCTGTGCTTCCCCTTCACCCTCTACATGGTGAGCGTTTCTACCCGAACCCCCGGAAAAACCCTCAAATTATATGAACCGTTTCTCCCTGGGAAACAACAATAATGCACCGTTTCACAATGTAATGTAAACCTTTAACCGCTGTGAAACCTTACAAAACACAATATATACAAACACCATGTCGATCTAAACAAACACTTTAATAACTGTGTTATTCCAATGGGTTTCCATTGTGTCACATTTAACGGGCAAATATGTTCCAGCAAGTGTGCCAACCGACGGGCTGTTTGACCCCTTTTATAGCTCGTTTGTGTATTTGTTTAATCCCTTTGACAGCACTATACTCTATAAGTAGGGCATAATACCAAGTGTACTTTTATATGAGGATATATTCTATTCAGTAGAATGTATTTCCCCTTCCCCCATGGCTGGGTTCCCCAGCTCAGTGATTTGTAAAGCACCACTATGGAGTAGATGCCAATTGTAGCAGTTTGTACAAATTACACCTCCTAGGCTATATTTTTACAATGTAACTCACGTAACACCTCCTAGGCTATATATATATATTTTTTTTACTAGGGACGGGAATCGGCAGGTAGCTCACGATACGATGTTACAATGATTTTTGAGCGCCGATACGATATGTATTGCGATTCTGTAAAAATTGCGATACGATATTCCGATTTTTGGTGGGATTTTATCTTTTGTGTGGTTTAAATATGGGTATTAACGTTTGAGTTCGGGTTCTACAGCTCTGTCGGTGTCTGCTATTGTTTTTTTTATATGAAAGTGGCAGAACTGAACAGAACATAGTTGATGCAAATCAACTATAGGCGAATACACTATAGCGCCATCTGTAGGACGGTACCATTAATACACTATAGCCCCCTCTGTTGGACGGTACCATTCATATGTTTCCACCAATGGCGCTTTTCCACTACATGGTACCGGCTCAACCGACTCGCTTCTGTGCCGTTAAATTGAAATTACAATTTCAGTACCCCCTCCATGTTAAACTGCTGTGATGTAATCGTCAACGCGCCCGTTCCAGCCGGCAGCTGGAACGATAGCGGGATTGAAAGCAATCTGAAAACTGTTGTAATTTTCGCTCTAGGGGCTGTTAATGTCACTTTATTATCAGGTGAGAAAGTAACCATGTAGATTCAGAGTATGTGGTCAGTTTATCCAAATAACGCTGTTTGGACATTTGCTCCGACGTTTTCGGACATGAAAACGCTGGCGGGGTGAGAGCAGCCGGATTCAGTGCGGACAGAGAGCGTCCGATGTGACGCGAAGCGGCGTGATAGTCGGACGCTCACATTCAGTTGGGACACGGTGTAAGCACAAACAAAGAATAATGGCGGACATCGAGGGGATATTCTTTTATTCATTTCTTATTTCATTTTTAAACAACTTTTTGCATTGATGACGCAGTGACAAGTTTCTCTGACCAATCAGAGGTCTGCAGTGTTTTTAGTACCCGTGCCAGTTTTTTTGGAACCTCGACGGAGCGGGTACTAGAAAGTAGTACCAGGTACCAGAAAATAGTACCTGGTACCTAATGGAAAACGAAAGTGAGTCGTGTCCAGCCAGTTCCATGTAGTGGAAAAGTGCCAAGATGATGTTGACATTTCTGGCTTACATTTGTTTTCTCAACTCAAACAATTTTGAGCTGAGAACCTGACATTCAAGTATTGCGGAAGCAAAGAATCCCGATATTCACATTAATAAAAATGTTTTCCCCCACCCCTAATTTTTACAATGTAACTCATGTAACACCTCCGACTGACTCTGGCTGAACGACAACGAATTTCGTTTTTCAGAAACCCTAATTCAGGGATTTAAACCATAACATGCCATTACAACTGTAGTAGGTTTTAACGACATGTGTTACCGTTGTCAACTATAGTTAAAACCTATTACTGTTGACTTATGTAGATTAGTGATTGCCTGTAAGTACTAAGTAGCCTGGGTTTTAATTCAGTTTATGAGGATGTTTAATATTAAATGTAAATGCACTGCCTGCCAGTCTGTGTCTTTATATACGCATAGTAACTGCTATATTGAGTTTGAGCTCTGCTTGCTATTCTTGGAGAGGAAGTAAATATACCAATGGTATCCTAACTGTGATCAGAATAGCTAGTAAAGGCAGATACACGATTATAAATAGCCTGCATGGCAGGTATACAGTAAACGGTGTGAATGGCAGATATACATTTATAAACAGCTGGGTTCTAGCACCTTTCTCTAGGAACATGGTTGACTTATGAAAACTCCCAACAGTTCCAAATGTAGTAGGCTGTTTGAAGTTACTGTTTTCTCAGCACCCTTTTTTGCTTTCAATAAACTTGGCATGAAATGGTCGGCTCGGTGGCTCAACCCACTAATGCGGTAACAACATAGGCGATAAGCCTCGACCCAGGTTCGATTCCCACCTACGTTCCTATGCTACATGTCATTCCATCAACATCGTTCAACCCACTTTCCTGTCTCTCTCCACTTTCCTGTCCATAAAGGCAGAAAATATATATGAAAATGTTAAATGGCTTGATGATTTGATTTAATCTTGTTTCAAATTGATTGGATGTATAGATTTATTTCACCAAGTGTAAACAAATCATGTGCACACTGGGGGAGTGATTAGGATGTTCAGAGAAATCTTCACAGGATTTATCCTATACAACTCTCCCCAAAGCCACAAATCCGTCTCGTTTGTAGTTTGCTGCATATTCACATTTACATTCTGTTCATCTCTTTACTTCTCATACTACTGCTGTGATGTCCCCAATGTCCCATCTGTTAACAAAGTAGTATCTCCTCCATGTTCTCACACACACACACGTCTAAACAGAGTTCAGATATACCAACTGTCATGTTTCTCTCCAGGCCCTGCCGCCCACCAAAGTGATCGTGGGGGTCTACTGTGGCGTCATCGCCGCCACCTTCCTGCTGCTGAAGACGGTCAACTATCGGCTGCACCATGCCCTGGACGAGGGTGAGGTGGTTCAACGAGGGGCCAAGGAGGCCCCGGGAGGCGGGGCCGACGCAGAGGGCCCCCCCGTAGACGGCAATGCCCGGCAGGAAGACAGCAACGGGCCGGGGTGAGGGATGCACGCAGACAGGAGGACAGACACACACATGCATGGAAACACACACACGCACACATACTATACTGTATCTCAATCATAAAGGTAAATGCCACCATTTACCTTTATGACCAAAAGTCTCTGTTGTTCTGGATAAAATTCACACACAAACACACAGACATGAGCATCCTGGGTCCCATGGCTGCAGGATACTATGTTGATAGTCGAAGTTTCCTGAACTTAAAGGTCAACAGTAGGACTTTTATTGTGAAAGCATGAAGTATAACCACTTTCTCTACACAATGCACACACTGATGCATCGTACAAGCACAAGTAAAGTTTCCTTCAGTGGTGGAGCACGCAAAAAAAGATTTCTTGCACACAGGGCACCCATTTTTCAGGACTGAAAATGACAGGACTGATATAGGTTTTTGTGTGCTGCATCCTTTTGAGTCCAACTGGGACGTTTTTCTTGGATGAGCCATTTTACCATGAGCCATTTTACTTGGTTATCAGTCTTGGGTGTTAAGCAGCTGTATTCCCATAACATATTGTATATCTCAGATATCCTCATCTGTATAATGTATACTCCATATTAGGTATCCTACATTACAGTTATGGATGTGAGACATCTCTCAGAAGGTTGAGTGCTGGTGTGAACATCTAAGACTGCTTATAGAGAGAGAGGGGATGAGACAGAAGTTGGGTTAGGTTGTTTCAGTAGGCTGGCGAGGTCTGGCCTGCCAGTCTGTCATCATGGCATTGTAAAACTTTTAAATGGAGGCCAGCCAATAGGTCTTTGGAAGATTGCCGATCGGTCACTTTAATGTGATTTGAAGTCAAGCCCAGTTCATTTGTAAAGCCTGTTGTCACAATTACAGTCTCAAAGGTCTTCACAAGTCTGTATTAGACGAGAACCACAAACCAGATCAAGACACATTTGCTCAAAAACCCATTTAGAAAAGGAATAGTCATACAAGGATGTGAGAGACAGCTAGCCATAGCTAGCTGCCAGGTGGACAAATATAATACTATGTAAAAACCACAGTAAAAATGATCCAAGTCTTAAAGACAAGTCATCTGTCAATAGTGTGCAGTGTGTGTCAGACCAACACACCAGATAGAGGGGAAGTGGTAAAAAATCCATTAGGCAGACGGAAAGTAAAAAGGAGGATCCAGTCAGTTCTAACACAAGATATCTACAGTGCTGGATAACAATCGCAAGTGGAAATACACGCGCTCGCCCCCCCAATCGCGAGTGGAAGTACGCGCGCTCGCGTCTGCTAACCACAGTGATTTAGTATTAGAGAAAGATACACAATGCTAGCCTAAAGTCTTAGCTAGCCACCCAGGTGCTAGCTAGCATCCATGTCCTAGCTAGCCATTCTCACGTTAGCTAGCCATTCATGTCCTAGCTAGCCATCTATGCCCTGCCTAGGTAGTCATACCTAGCACCCAAGGCCCTAGCTAGCCAGAAAGCTAGCCATGTCTTGGCTAACCAACGTCCCAGTCAACCAGGTAATAACCTGTCAATTCATAGCTAGCCAGGTCCTAGCACTAACCAGCTATACCACAGTTATAGCTAGATTATAGCTAGCCAGGTTGTAGCTCACCACTACAATGTCTCAGTGATAGCCATACCACAGTTAGCTAGAAAGCTAGCCCGGTCTTAACCATCCAAGTTCCCAGTCTGCCAGGTTGCTACCCAGCCAGGTCTGAGGCTTGTTTTGGAGAAGTGACTCGCTTTCACATTCCAGAGGTCGTGTTGAGCAGGATGCAGGGAGAGGGAGAGGAGGAGGAGAGAAGGGCAGAGGAGGAGGGGAGAGGAGAGAAACTGAGGAAGAGGAGGACAAGGAGAGAGGAGTGGAGAGAATGAGAGAGGGCAGAGGAGGAGGAGAGAGAGGAAGAGAAGATGAGTAGATGGGGAGAGGAGGGCAGAGGAGGAGGGATTGCAGGGGAGAGAGGAGGAGGAGGAGGAGGAGTACGGCAGCATGAGGAGGGAGAGAAGGAGAGGGATAGAAGGAGGGCAGAGGAGAAGAATGAGAGCAGTGGACCACAGAGCTGGTAGCCGCTCTGCCTACACATCTGGAGTCGCATTCCAGGTCCTTCTAAAAGCACAGCAGACAAGCTGCTCTTTATAGAGAAAGACTCATTTGTTGTCATCCCTGAGTCCACCTCCTCCTCACCGTCCTCTATGTCCCTGCTCTGGTCTTGTGTGTGTTTTGCTGTCCAGCTGGACCCGTTATGAAAGGATTCTGGCATATGGAAGTGATTTATACACAGCCTTCTGCCGGTTGTTTGTTTCAACATAGTGAGCAGCCTAAACAAGGCCCATCTAGATCATGTTGCTGTGCTATTAGTCAGGCTTTAAATGTGCAGACGTTAAGTCGGTTATTTGAAGCCCGTGTTTGGAAGTTGCACAATCAGGTTTTTCCCCCCGGCGCCACGGAGTACTGGTGAAGTCGGGCTGCCAGCGCTTCTGACTGTGTGTGTGTGTGTGTGTGTGTGTGTGTCTGTGCGCAGGGATCCTGGCGGGGGTATCGAGATGGCAGATTTCATCCGACAGGAGACCCCTCCGGTGGACTGCAGCTCCAGGAACTCCTACACTGGGACCGAGTCCAGCCACCAGGTGGGTAGTAGTCTACACAGGACTACTGTACTGTATTGTACTGTGATAACCACTGTACTTTAGTGATTACTGCGCTGTTATGACTAGTATGACTATTATACTGACTACTGTGCTGCGATGACTGCTGTACTGACTACTGTACTTGTGTGACTACTGTACCGACTACTATACTGTGATGACTACTGTACTATGATGACTACTGTGCTGACTACTGTACTGTGCTGACTACTGTACTGACTACTGTACTGTGATGACTACTGTACTGTGATGACTACTGTACTGACTACTGTAATTGTATGACTACTGTATTGACTACTGTACTGTGATGACTACTGTACTGTGATGACTACTGTACTGACTACTGTACTGTAGTAGTGACTACTGTACCAGTTGTGAGAAAAGTCATTCTTAATCTAAAAAGGGACCTGAACTTCTTGTCCTTGGAGTAAATCTTATTACTAGGCACACACATCATGGTTGTTCATATTTGCGATTCTACTATTTGCCCATTTCAAAGCTGGCAATACACTTGGGATTGGTCTGTTTTTGTGTTGTGATGTTGAGACACTGTCTCTCCACAGCAGTATCATTCACTTAAACGGGAACTTTGCCGCTTTTCAACCGGCTTTGTATAATTTCAATGGGGGTAGTATATGCAAATGTACAATGCTTACCTTCCCTCCATGTTGCCTGCACCCAGATCTCTACGCTACTTTTTGTCCGGCGGCATCCGGCATCATCTTACCCGCCATCTTACCCCAACGCCGTCATCAACTCCGTCAAATGATGGAGTTGGGGTAAGATTTTGCGTTGATGCTGAGTTGCACCCCAGAGACACAGAGCATTGGCAACAATTGCAGGCGTTTTTCACACTATATCCCTAATGCGGATAGATAGAGATAAGGTTGAAAAGTGGATAACTTTAAAGGGTAATTTCTGGATTTTTCAACCTGGACCTGGGTCTAAGTGACTAATGCGGACAACATTTTTAAAAATTGGTCCAGTATTGAGTGAGAGCGCTTCAGCTGCAAAACGTCTGTGTGGAGTGTGTGTGGTTGGTGGCTGGTATAAGCAGCCTCACCTGGCCCGAGTCAGGCTGATTAGACTCTGGGGCTGGGTGAGGCTTCACACCTGTGGTACATTCAGTAATCAAGGCACACAGGTTAAACCAGTCATCACCACACACACTCAGGAAGAGTTCTGACATATCAGCATTTACCACCTGCTCTGGCTGTAACATCTTGCCAACTCTCCAATAAACGTTCAATCTACCTGTGTCCTGGTTGTGGGAGGAGCCCAGCAAAGCCACTTAAGTGGTGTGTGGCTGCCACAGTCTGCAATGTAACCCTTTGGGGCAATACACCCCATCAATGTACGTCCTCTAAAAGTGCTTATAACAGTCTGAGCCTGTCAGTGGCAAAAACAAGCACTTTTAGAGGACTTGCATTGACAGGGCGCTATTGCCCTAAAGGGTTACATTGCAGACGTTTCGTGGCTGACAGCTGAAGCGCTCTCACTCAATATTGGACTACTTTACAAATTGTTGTCCGCATTAGTCACTTGGACCCAAAATGATGGGAAAATAGGGTCCAGGTTAAAAAAGTTATCCTTTAAGAGTTATATATTGCAACACATTGCAAGGATGCATATGTGTATAGGGTGCTACATTTATTATAGCTGGAGGTGTGTGTGTGTGGGAGCCATATTAGTGCCTTAAGTCACTAATCAGTTCCTTAATGTTTTTAAGAAGCCGGTTTGCTCTGATCAATCTTGTTGTCTTGTTGTGTTTTAGATGGTGTCCACCCACAGAGGAACAACAACAGCTAAAGGTAAACCACGCCGCCTGTCTCCGAGTACGGTGACGGATATGGCTACTTTACCCACCGCCCATACAGACTTATTATAAACGTATAATACAGTTTATAGTGTATACAGTATCGGCTTATAGCTCAGAGTGCCAGTCAGACCTCATACAAAGTGTGTATATCTTTCATCATGCAACCACTTTATATGTCGCCATGTCTGTGTTTCTACTTTAATGCTTTTGTCTTCCTGCTTTCAACTTAAAGTTAGTCTATCAGTTAGTTAGTCTGTTAGTCTATAAGTCTATCGACTTATAGATCTATGGATCCATGCAGATATTCCTTGGGTGTTTTTGGACGGCATGCTTTCATACCAGCTCACAGTGTGTGCATTCTGCCGCATCGGTGTTAGCTGGGTTAGCCTAGCTTCCCTTGGGGGATATGAGAGGTTGCTGAGTCAGTAGGACCGTGACCTCTCCCTCCTCTCCCCAGTCATGCTAGGACGAGAGGCTGTCCGGCTCCGCTGAGCTATAATTAAGAATCAACGATGATTCGATTCACCCAACGATTCACCCATAAGGAATCACCGACTATACGTTCCACTTGTAGTCTGTGATGGTTTTTGATATGGGCGAGTCAATGACAAGAATAATCGAATCAAATAATCAAACAGATTTCTTAGCCAGATGTCTAACCCCTACCAATGAAGATGTCTAACTTCTAGCGACTTGTAGTCTGTGATGTTTTTTTGTATTTTTATGGGTGAATCGTTGGCCAATGTGATCGTTGGACAAGTGGACTTGGTAGTTGCTCTATGGCTCCATTGTGCTGCAAGCGTCTGAGCCAGACGACCACGTTGGGTGAATTATTCATCCGCTGCCTTGTTAATTATGTCCCCGCCGCGGACACAAGGAAGCGGTCTGGAGGCGGGGGTCAGATGTTGTTTACAGTACTGTGATTCACTTCTATTGTCCGTTA
>OMKN01066168.1:0-14384 GCA_900302345.1 Melanonus zugmayeri
AGGAAGGTAGAGCATGGTAATTATAGACCTGTATCGATCTTAAGCGTAATATCTAAAATCATGGAAAAAATTGTTCACAAACAATTAAATGACTATATCCATAAGTCAAACCTCCTTTATTCCTTCCAATCCGGTTTTAGAAAATCTCACTCCACAGATACATGCCTGCTCTACCTCTCTGACTTTATTAGAAAGGAAGTAGACCAAGGTAAATGGTGTGGAATGGTGCTCCTGGACCTTCAAAAAGCGTTCGACACAGTCGACCACAAAATTCTGCTGTTCAAACTGAAGGCTATGGGCTTTGATAGCGTTAGTCTTAATGGATGAGCTCATATCTCTCAGACCGGGAACAGTCGTTGACATAAACGGGACTCTTTCTGACCCCTTGAAGGTCCATTGCGGGGTGCCCCAGGGGAGTGTCCTGGGGCCTCTTTTATTTCTTATATATGTCAATGATATGTGTGATGCCTGCTCATGCCAGTTGTTCTTATACGCAGAGATTCTGCATTGCTTGTGTCTCACCCAGATAAGGCAGCTGTCGAAAACACTCTCAGCACAGAACTAGAAACATCGGTGTCTGGCTTGCTGACAACAAACTGTCCTTACACCTGGGCAAAACAGAAGCAATTTTATTGGTTCTAAATTCAAAATGAGAAGCTCCCCTGTTCTCAACGTCTCAGCTCAGGGGACGGTCATTACTCTAAACCAACAGTGAAATACCTGGGCTGCATACTGGATAGTTCCTGTCCGGAGAGCCCATGGCAGTGCATGTTTTAGAAAATGTTCACAAAAAATTAAGTTCTAGCTAGGAAATCAAGGTTTTGGATACCCCACCTTGAGGACTCTGGCAGTGGCTCTGGTCCAAAGTAACCTCGACTATGCCTGTACAAGCTGGTACAGCAGTATATCAAACAACTAAGCAACAGGCTCCAAACTGCTCAAAACAAATAATCAGAGTAGTTCTGAAACTTGCTCCTCGTACTCACCTTGATGCCCAACACTTTAAAACTCTTGGCTGGCTCAAGGTGGAGAACAGAGTTGCCATGTTGGACTTAGTCTGCTGCAAAGCATTTACTGGGACTCAGCACCAAACTATTTAGTGGCTATTTTACGCGAGTCAGGACTCACATACTTACAGGACCAGGGACAGCGAACACAACGTTAACACGATTAGATTTAGGACGTTAATGGGAAAAAGCACGTTTTCCTATTCAGGTGCTATAGATGGAATAGCCTACCGGCTTCAATCAAAGCAATTCGCTCCAAAATACACTTCAAGGGCTCAGCTAGAAAATGGCTGATGGACAACCAGTGTGGGACAGAGTAAGGTACGGGCCTTTCGGTATTGTAGTTTCTTGAGCCAGTGCCGGTGTATATATTGTATATATTCTGTATTTGTATTGTGTTTTTTTTTATTTTTATAACTTTATATTTGTTTGATTCATGCTGCTTTTTATTTTATTTTATTTTTTGCATTTTATGTTATGTGTAGATGTATGTCTTGTCCCCCAAGACCAGGGACCATGATGTAAATAAGTGCTTGCACTTTCTCATGTTTTTTGATCCCTTGGATGCTGTTTTTTATTATCCACAATAAAATCAATCAATCAATCAATCAAATACGCCCTAAATAAGTCAAGCAAGTACAATTTCATATTGGACGTATTGGTTATGTATATGTATTGGTTATGTATGTGTTCTAGCTATTTAACTATATAACCACATTTTGCACAATATATAGTGGACATGTCATGATAAAAGATATGATTATCTCACTTGACAACTTTGTAAAACCAAACAAAAGCCATTTTGTTCCAATGGTACAGGTTGGTTGTGGAAACATCTCCCGAGACATTTGGTTGAATCTTCCAAGCGATAATTTGTTCATGATGAAGAGTATGAGATATTTTTACCCTGCTGTTTATTTTTGCCACAGAGCTTATTAGAAGAAAACACACACACACACACACACACACTTTGATGCTGTTCCCTTCACAAGTGGAGGTGCAAAAATAAAAATCGGCTCTTGTGTTTACCGTCTCCCCAACGCGATGCCAACAGAACTTTAAAACGTCCCCGCTTAAAACAGTCACACAACCATCACCACCACACCGTCTGACTCTGGATCGATTATATATGGCCGCCACAGAAGCCAATTAGCGCCTTTAGCTCTGCGTGTGCACTTCCAGGTTGAAAGGTCTAAGTGCAGTGTAGTCCGTTTTTAGCACAGCTAAAATGCATAGTGTAGCCTAGAGCTTTTCTTCTTTTCCTGGGGTTTCCTTTGATCAGCAAGGCCTGTGATCCACCACTCTATGCTCCGCGGGATTGGCTAAGAACTCTTGGAGGGAAAATCAGGTGTGGGGGGGTTACTATAGGCTTATAGATTGTGGATATATGAGCACTCCTCTGGCCAGTATACTCTCCTAGTTAGTTTCTATTCCTAAATGTATGTGGTTATGATTATGGTTGCTGGGGGTTTTTGGTGCATTGAGATAAAATGTATCTGTGTGTGTGTGTGTGTGTGAGAGAGAGAGTGAAGGTCATTTAGCAGAAGGGAACCATCAGGGCCCTCTAGATATTCTATTCTAAGATATTCTATTTTTATTTTATTAATTCATCATTTGACAATCAACAGCTAAACAAAATGTTTCTGAGGAAATAAACCCTTCAGACCTGCCTATTCAGTGTTTGTTGGAATGTGAAGGGTTAAATGAAAGAAGCCCCTTTGTCACCCTATCAGAATTTTGCTAACTCTGCAGAAAATGCTATGCAGCTCCGTGATTGGTGGTCCTTCTATAATTTCACAGAGGGCCGAGTAATAGTAATTCAATGAGAGACTCATTTCAATTGACAGTAAAATTGACCAATCATATCTTCCCTTTAAATGGGAAGATATGATTGGTCAAAACTTTGTGACAAGTTCCACCCGCTAGAGGGACACGATTCCAAATCACAAGCTAATAAACTAGCTATCTATCTAGCTGGCCTGTTGGCAAGGTTGTTAGGTCCTGCTAAAATGTCCAGCCCAAAGACCATTCAAAAGCCGCCCCAACTATCCTAAAGCCAGTTTTGCGGTAACCGCAAAGCTGGCAACCCTGCCTGTTGGTTCACTTCATGATGGCAGCCGTTCCCGCTACTGAGGAGGACATTGTGTCCAATGTATTATCCACTCCGTTTTCTAGATCCGGAGCTTAATTTGGTGCAGAAAACCAAAGTCTTTGAAAGGCATTTCAACTCCAGCAACTATACGCGATACCCGTGGATGACAGGATCAACCAAGGAGCAAAAACCTTACTGCTGGGATTGTTTGCTTTTTGATACAGAAAGTGGGTCCTGGGCCAAAGGTGGATTTTCTGATTTAGGAAGTTTAACCATTTTGTTTAACCACCATTTTGAAACGCCTCATTAACTGTGTGGTGTTCTTGGGCAAGCAGGAGTTGCCATTCCGAGGTCCTGATGAAGGAGCAGGCTCAGTAAACAAGGGGAATTACCTGTAGTTGCTGGATTTAGTGGCAGAGTATGACAGCGACCTGTGCACTCACCTCGCCACATCAATGGTGTTCAGCGGCACATCATCCAAGATCCAGAATGACCTGATCAGCGCCGTTGCTAGCATCATACAAGAGAGCATGAAGGAGGAGGTGAGGAAGGCACCTTTTGTGGCCATCATGTTGGATGAAACAATAGACATTAGCAACGTGGCCCAGATGTCATATGTGCTTCGCTATGTCACTGAAGATGGAGTGAAAGAGCATTTTTTCCAAGTATGAAGATGTGACAGAGGACAAACGAGCACAGGCCATAGCTACACAGCTTCTGGAGTTCTTGCTGGAGTTTTGGCTGTGTTGACAAAGTGGTTGCTCAGTGCTATGATGGAGTGGCCATTATGGCATCTGGTTTGAACGGGGTGCAAGCGAAAGTGAAGGAGACCATTCCACAGGCCCTCTTCGTTCACTGCTCACACACACACTCACTCTAAATCTTGTCATGGCACAGGGAGTCTCCAAGATTTTCAGCAAAGCACACCAAGATGCTAGATCAGGGGTGCCCAATACGTTCGATCGATCCCGAGCTCTTTGCCTGGTTTCATGTGGCTCTTACAACAATCCCGTCAACAATCGGCAGCGTGGATATATGCGCCAGCGGGGATATACGCGCTAGCATTTTCAATGTAAGTAGATCGCTTTGACTTGTCATTTTAAAAGTAGCTCGGAAGCGGAAAAAGTGTGGGCACCCCTGTGCTAGATGATATTTGCCAGCGTAGGCTTCCATGAGTAGCTCCTACTTGCTGGTTCTTCAATTCTCGTTTGGTGTGTACAGTGGCAGAGAAGACCAGAGAATTGAGAGAGGTAGGATAATAACAATGATGACAATGACAATATAATAATAATAATAAAGAAATTGGATAGTATGGGGAAATACCCACTCATAAAAACATGTAAAGGACTAATGATACGGTAGTATTAATATTAAAGAAAATAAAAAGGTAAATAATCTGAGTGTTTATTAGAGGTCTTTAACTTGTTTCCATAAGATAAAAGCCATGTAACTCTCCTAGGTGTTTGAGCACATCGTAGACCACCACACAGAGTTTGATGATGACACTGTCCACCGTCCTGGTGGGCCGCCAGACAATTCGGCCGATATAAATATCCTCCAGTCCGCTACTGCTGTCCACTGTGCTGATGGATACATCACCCTCCTTGCCAGTTTTGATTTCTGTTTTTGGTTGAAAACCTTCCACGGCATCTTCTCGTACTCAGATGTTGTCTTTGGAATTCTCGAAAACAAAGGTTTCATTTACATTTAGGGCATTTAGCAGATGCTTTTGTCCAAAGCGACTTACAATAAGTACATGTCTGTACTTTTGAAGAGAGTGAAACAACAATATATCCCTGTCGGTAGGTTTCGATATGCAGTTCTGCCTGGCCAGAGTGGATGAGCTTCACAGAACAATTGAGAAGGAGAAAGAGAAGTTCGACAGGGTCTACGAAGAAACCCAGGCTTTGGTTGGCCCTCCACGCGGCCGTGAGCCTCCTAACCCAGATTGACAACCACTTTAGTGACCACAAAAAGCTGGCGTTCCTGGCCCTTCTGGATCCACAACAGTTCGGGCATTGCAGTGACCATTTTCCCAATGCTGCCTTTTCAAGTTTGATGGACAGCTATGGTGCATATTTCGACCAGCCCTGACTCTACACCGAGCTCACCGCCATGTACTGCATGTCTGACTTTGCGGGTAAGAGCCCAGCCGACATTCATCAGTTTCTCCTCAAAAAAGAACTGAACCAAAGCATGGCACAAGTGTACACTCTCACATGCCTCATCCTGACAATCCCTGTGTCCACTGCTTCTGTGGAGAGGTCATTCTCTGCGCTGAAGCGCGTGTTCCTACTCGAGGAACACGACTGGGCAGGGCCGACTGTCAGACTTGGACTTAATATCCATCGAGAAGGAATTGCTAATGAACTTAAAAGCAAAGGATCAGTACCATCAACCACTTCATCCAAAAGGACAGGAGGATGGACTTAGTTAGTAGTAATGTGATCATCAAAGGGTAAGTTATTTAAAAACGTATAGGCCGCCGTGACAACTGATTTTATTCTGGCTGCCGCTGCCACTGTTTTGTGTATGTTGGGGTTTATTCTGGAAAACGGTCATTGTGCAGAATTACCTGTCAATCTGTAATTTTACCAACTCAGCAGTCATTTAGCACATTTAAGGCAAATGTACATTACATTTTGTTGGTTTTGTGTGGTAGGAGGGGGTGGCTGTCTGCTGTCATGCGTTTTGCACCCCGGCCCATTGTCATATTGCGCGGAAGTGCACACACAGCTTGTGTGATGATGCGATTATTTGTCAGCAGGATTTGCATTTTGCTTAAGAGATGAGCTGTTTTTTTGTTTTTAATCTTTGGGTGGCTTCAATAGTAACTGGCTTGATCATTCTTCTTCCAATGACAAATGTATTTGGTAGTGTAAACCTGACTCAGTTAATTAATGAACCTACTAGAGTTGATTATTGGTCTTCATCTCTGTTGGATTGGATTCTTGTCACAAATACTGAAAGGATAATTAATCTGGTGTCATGTCTGATTGTTTCAGTGATCATTCTGTTATATTTTGTGTTTGGAAAATTCATATTCCAAGTTCTCCTCCAAAATATATTAAACTGAGACAATGTAAGAATATGAATGTTGCTTGTTTTATTCAAGACTTCATTGCTATCAAATGGGATAGATTTTAGTTAATTCCTTTTGTTGATGATGCATGGAACTTCTTTTACTCTGAAGTTACTAGTGTAATTGTAACTACTAGTGTAGTTACTAGTGTAATTGATTAGAAATTACAGTTAAAGTCGAGCAGAAGCGGAAATTCTAGAGCATAGAACTACCTTAGTGTGACGTATTTCTGGTTGAAACGGGCCAAATCTTGGGCCAGATCTCGGAAGAGCTGATCGAGCCGATGGCCTCACGATATTGGGCGAAGAATTTGATTAAATTGTTGAAAAGTGGGCGTGTCATAGCAAACATGGAGTGGAACGCTGAAAGTGAAACAACTGATTTGGATGCTAGCCTACATTCCGTTGTAGAGGACAATTTGCCTCCGTCTACACCTTCATCACCCCCGTTATTGTGTGTATATATAGAATAAAAGTGATTTTACTCCATGTGTCTGCATTGTTTATGAAAATGGTGCGATCGCCAACGTACGCGTGTGCATCCGCACGCCGGTTATTACACGGCTTATGACTGGTGAGAAATTATAATCACATATACCACCTTCCTCAAAATGAATAAACTCCAACCCTCTGGCCCATAACCTGGCTATTTTGGGGAAGCTAAACAAGTTTTGATCCAGAGACGAACATCTGAAAACACACCGATGTACCATGCTGCTAGCGGGCTAACAAATCTCTTCTTTGCTACCCGCCTACTACCTGTGTCTGGACACGCTGATATCATATCCGGACCTCAGTGCATCAGAAAAAGTCTAGGAAGGTACTATGTCCCTTACAAATACGTCATATTTTGTTACATATTTTACTTTTTGACATATATTGTTAGATAGGTGCCAATATGACCAGGGAAGTGACCTAAAATGGTTGAAAAGACATTTTTCATTTCCTTGCGCCTTGAAAGGCAGGCATTTACCCTGGATCAGCTCACATCTTATTAACCTTTTTAAACAAAGAGATAAAGCCTGGGCCAAATACCGTTCGTCCAAGGATTCTGCTGATTGGGAAACCTACAGATACCTGAGAAATGTATGCAAGACTAAAACAAGGAATGCAAAATCCAACTATTATAAAGACAGCTTTTCTCAGGACTTTAATAACCCTAGACAGTTTTGGAATCATTTGAACCATGTTCTCAACAAAACCAACAAAAGCCCTGTAAACCAGATTCGAATGAACAATGAAATTATTTCTGATCCTTTACTTATTTCCCATGCTTTTAATCAGCATTTCTTTTCTATCTGTGGTTCACAATTTTCTAAGTTCTATTCTACGGCTGGCTCCTCAAATTACATCACTTTCAATGGCTCTTTTTCCTTTAGAAAAATGTTGCCTACTGATGTTTTTCAAGCAATATGTGATCTAGTAGTACAAGTAGCAGTGCTGGTCCAGACGGTTTGGAAGGCAAATTTGTTAAACTTGCCGCTCATGTAATAATGTATCTCCTTGCAGATTTATTTAATTTGTCTTTGTCTACTTGTTCAATTCTCCCTATATGGAAATGTACCAGAGTTACCCCTTTTTTCAAAGGTGGAGACCCATCGAATGTGAATAATTATCGACCAATCTCTATTATTTGTACTATTGCCAAGATATTTGAGAAACTTATTATCACAGTATATCAATCTGTTGAATATTTTATCTCCATCTCAATCTGGGTTTAGACCTAACTTTTCCACCACTACTGCTCTTCTAAAATTCACTAATGATGTCTTCTCATCTTTTGATAAAGGCCAACTCACAGGTGCAATTTTGATCGATCTTTCCAAAGCTTTCGATATCGTTGATCACTACCTTCTCCTTGATAAGCTCTATTCTATTGGTTTCACTCAATATGCTCTTTTCTGGTTTAATGCCTATCTTCATAATAGACGTCAGTGCGTGATCATCCAGGGTTCTCAGTCTGACTAGTTAATTGTTGAAAAGGGTGTTCCACAAGGTTGTACTTTAGGATCACTTCTTTTTTCTATTTCTATTAAAGACCTACCTCAAATATGCTCAAATTGTTCTGTACATCTTCATGCTGATGACACTGTTATCTATACTTCTAACTCTGACATATTACAATTTCAATACAGTCCGACTTTAACTTTGACTTGGTCCAAAACTGGTTTCATAACAACAAACTTGTATTGAATAAGAAGAAGTGCATGGTGTGCGACACAGTCACTCCTATTTATGTGATTTGCATATTATTTCTGATGATGGGTTACCCCTTGAGAAAGTTGGACACTGGATTGACCCTGAACTCTCACATCTTAAGCCCCATCTTAAGCCCCACATTGATTCTATCATAAAAAGAACATATGGTTGTCTGAGCTCACTTTATCGCTCAACTAATTGTTTTACATTTCAAGTCAGAAAAAGAATAATCTCTCAGTTGATACTGCCTATTATTAATTATGCTGACATTATCTATCAGAACAGACACTAATCTAAGGCCTCTTAAAGTTAAAGATATAATTATTTTGATTTGTTTTGAGGTGTCCATGTAGAACGCATAATTGTTTCATGTATAATTCGCTCAATTGATTACAACCCAAATCTAGAAGGCAATTACACTGGGTTCAGTTCATTTTCAAATGTGTTTATTTTAACTGTCCTTATTTAAAACAACTGGTTTGGTTCCATGTAGATCTTCATATTCACTCAGACATACGCAATACCCCTTTTTCTTTGTCCCAAGAATTTTCAAGGAAGTCGGATGCAGATCTTTCCAATATAAAGCTCCTTCTGATTGGAATACACATGTGTATTTGTTGTGTATGTTATGTATTGCTGTTTATTCTGTGATATATAATTCTGTATCTGCGTTTATTGGACCCCCTCAAAAATGAGATGCTACATGCTATCCTTGCAATAAATTATTTCAATAGATAGAGAAAGAGAGAGAGAGAGAGAGAGATATGGATAAATGGATGGATAGAGATAGAAAGATAGATTGATTGATTGATTAGACAGACAGACACACAGACAGATTGACAGACAGACAGATAGATCAACAAACAAATATAGATAGACATATAGACTGATTGACTGACAGACCAACTACAGTACACTAGGTTACCTTCCACGCAGCGGCAGCCCGACTGCAGCACCCAGGCGTACATGTCTGTCTTGGAGTGGGACAGCAGCTGGTCTCCTGTCAGGTATGTGTTGTGGGACGAGGCGATGAAGTAGTTACACAGAGGCTGCTCCATGTCCTGGTTCACCTCGTGGTGCAGCGGGTTGAACACGTCGCAGGCCGGGCTGCGCATGAAGCTGGTGAAACCTGCCAGGAACATAACCCAAATTCACTCTTTACTATTTACTAATAGACGGTTTTATCCAGAGCGACTTACAGTGATCTCAGATACATGTCGTAAGGAGCATGTAGGGGTTAGGCTTCTTGCTCAACAATGCGGGGGTCGATTGGGGATCGAACCCAGTACCTTCCGGCTGGTAGTTACACCCAAGCCACTACATTATCCTGCCTCCTATTAAGTATGAAAAATTCTGTATGAAACATTATTTATAAGCCTTATAGTAACAGATATTTTGCTTTGGAAACACATTGCAGTTGTATTGTTGTTTAATATGCTCTTTCAAATTTTGGCGTTACAGATTCTTGGATTCTTTGTGTTTTTCTCTTGGATTTGGTTATATAATGAGGCACTGGACCTGTTTTTGGGACAGACATGTTGAGTATAATGTCAGAGAAATGGAGCAGATGGCGGGACTATTAGAGGGGGAAGAGAGGACAGCTGAGGCCAGAGCAATCGCCATGTGATGCTTGTGTGTTGTGTTTTACAACAGAAGCAGTGCCCCGCTGCAGCAAAGAACTAATATATATATATAATAATAATACTTTGATTTGTATATTTCTTTACTTTGCTGTAGAAACTTTGTGGCTCTGTAATGCCATCTTTAGTGGCCTCCATCGTACCATTTCAATACGCATGTCACGCTTCAAAAAAGGCACAAGAGATGAAAGAAGACAAAGATTGCCTTTAACAAGTCTTATCGCTCTCAACAAATATGTTACGTAACACCATGATGTCTAATTGATTAGCTATGGTGTAGTTTGAATTCGCTGACCATGTATGTTTTTGCTGACATTCATGGAAAGGGGAAAAAGAGAGACGGAGAGAGGGAAGAGAGGACTCTTTCAATGGGGAGGGTTAACAAACAAGGGATGAATGCAAAGACTAAGGATGGCTAAGAAGATGAGGACCTGCAGCAGTGGAGAGAGAGAAGATGGAGAGGAAGACTGTGAATGTTGAAGTAAATCTGGACAAATGTGCAATCATTACTTTTTACATATCCATCACACACACGCACGCGCACACACACACACACACACGCACGCGCACACACACACACACACACACACACACACACACACACACACACACAGCAGGGCAGGCATACTGGTCTGATCAGTGAGACACACAGTAATACATTTAGTCTGCATGCCTCTAAGGACATGATTAGTTTCACCCATTATCTCGCTCATCAGTAATATACCCTCTCTCTCTTGTTTTCTGTATTTCTCTCATTCTCTCTCATACTCATCTCTCTCACACCATCATTGCCTCTCTCTCTCTCTCTCTCTCCCCCCCCCTGGCCTCATTCTGACTCTCTCTCTTCTAACCATTCTACTGCTCTTAAGAACTGCTGTGAAACATTAGATAATCTGACTTAGGAGGATAAACTAAAAACCTAGAGGCAAAATTAGAAGCAAATTCCTGCCCCTGTTTGTTGTTGTTTATCCCTCTGCCTGAGGGATGTGTATTTTAGGGTAGGGATGGTAAGGCAATATTACCAATATTAAGAGGATGTGTCCCTTAATATTGTCCTTAGCAGAAAAATACAACTGTACAACCCCCATTGTGGACCTACCCCTGTCTGTCTGTCTCCACCCATTTCCGTTACACTTCAATTACTTACATTAAACATTTAACTTATTAGTGCAATAAACATGGTACTACTTGTACAGCACACACACACACACACATACATACACACATACACTTGACACTTTTATTACATTGCACATACACTCGACACTTTGATACACTTACATTACATATTTATATTGTACATTGTTGCATTTCTTGTATTTTTATATTTTTACATAAGGTATATTGTGTTTATTGTATTCTTATTTACATATGTATATTGTTATTTTTATATTATTGTATTTCACGTATAAAAGTCGCGAGCAACTGCTGTGCAGTAATTTCCCCCCGGGGACAATAAAGTATTTCTGATTCTGCTTCTGATTCTGACACTGATTTCCCACCAGTTGAAGCATGGGCCACTTTGATATCAGATATAACCAATGTTATACATTCTGTAAAGACATGTAATTTTATAATTCATTTAAATGAATTCACCACTTATTATTTATTTATTGTTCGATGTTTTCAAACACTCAAATAAGTTTACAGCAATTCACAGCAAATGATTCCTTTGGGATTTGATGTGAACATGAGACACATGAACGTAAACCAAACCAATGTTTTGTTTTATTGTATGTTATTCCATCCACTGAAATGTATTAGATTACCATATGTTACCTACACCAAACTAATGACTGGTGTAATATAATGTAACCAACATTATTTTGTGTATACAAATGCGAATAAAATGTATGTAATCACAATATATTTAGTAAGTATTTAAGTCAGTTTACTGGAGTCACAGTTATGTACTGTATTTCAATTTTAGGAAAGGGTTGCACATAACTGTTGTGGTTGATGCTATTTTATTGCATTCATATTAACATATTGCATTCATATTCATATCTGAAACTACAAGGCAGTAAGCGAGACATTTGTGCTTGTGGTTCCTGGCGGAGAGCTCAGTGCAGGTAACCTGAATAGATCGATAGTCTATTGGAACATTGAAACATGGACATGGAACGTGTGTATATCATTATCACAGTAATTCAGTAAACCAGACAGCACCCAGCTACAACTTAAAGCACCACCCATCCCCACCCATCCCCACCATCTCTACGTCATTAAAGGTGTCGATAAGTCGGCTTTTTTCTTATTCCCAATGAAATGAGCAACAGTGACATCATCACTTTGTCCTGATGATAGACGGTGAAAACTGCACAATATATGCTTCCATTGGGTATAGTGGGCTATCTGTTGTGTTACCGATCACTAGACATTCCTTATGACATTGTCGTATGTAAACATGGTCAGATTCCTTTTCCTGGGGGACATTGTACACATATCTTGCATACATTGTACGCAGCGGTCCAATGTACTAGCCACGCTGTGTGTGGAATATTTATGACCAAATGCTCCATATGGGATCAATATAGTATTATCTTATCTTGAATGGGATATAAGCTACCTTCGAGCAAAAGAGATGACGATTGGGACTTAACCAATAACTGAACAAGCCCAGTGTAAGCTATATATATATATATATTAGAACAAATCCATGCTCTCCCCTAGCCTAGCCCATGTCCATGCTTAGCATGCTGGGCACTTGTACAGAACAGTACATTAATACTATTGTTGTACTGTTGTTATTTTGGTGCGTGATGAATCTCCTAAGAGAGAGCCACAGGTCTGAGTATCTAGTCTACAGGGAGGAATCGCCACAATGCTCACCAGTAAAACATGTCTGGTGTGTCTCTCACTTTCTAGCTGCATTGCATCGCTAGTCCAAAGTGGGTCATGTGACGCACACGCGCGAGCGCACACACACACGCGCAAAACAAAACTCGTGCCTTCCAAATGACCTTCCAGAACAAGAAGCATGACATCATGGCTCAGACAGTGTGTGTGTGTGCGTCACAGGCATGTGCATGTGTGTACTGCAGCACCTGTGCTGTCATCATGCACTGCCACCTGATGCGCATGCCACTAGTTAGTGTGACCAAGAGAGACAAGTGGCTCTCAGGGTTACGTACTGCCAGATAGAGTCTGTGTGTGTGTGTGTGTGTGTGTGTGCGTGTGTGTGCGTGCATGTTTTGTGAGTCAAGATACCACGTGTGACCACCAACACATTTGCAAGTGTGTGTGTGTGTGTTTGTGCAGCTCCAACAGTACTAAACCTGCTTTAGCGAACATGTCTGGAAAGTGATCCACTGATCTTTTGTTGCACCAGGTGGCACCCCAGGGGCCAAATCAGAATCAGAATTCCTTTATTGTCATTACACAATACAACATTGTGTAGCAATCCTGACAGTGCACTCTTTCACACATAACAATTAAAAATAGAAATAATTAAAAACTAAACAAATTAAACAGATTTAAAGTGCCAAATAGTGTCAAGTATATGAATACAAATATATATATTTGCTATAACCTGAGACATGCAAAACCTATATAAAACGTATAACACATTAAACATTAAATTGCAGTAGTGCAGATTAGGAATATGTACATACAAAGGTGCAGTTGGATGTAAACATGTAAACAATGTAACTAGTATTATATTATTGATGCAATACAATATTGTAGTGGATAGTTAGTTACACATGTCCCAACCAGTCAGTGTCAGTGTTTGGCAGTGTTCAGTTCTCGTATGGCTCTGGGGTAGAAGCTGTTCTTAAGTCTGTCTGTGATTTGATGGACCTGAAGCGTCTACCAGAGGGCAGCAGGTCAAATAGGTGATGCCCAGGGTGGGATGGGTCTTTCAGTTGTTGGCTGCTCTACTGAGGCAACAAGAGCTGAAAATGTCTTCCAAAGAGGGGGGTGGGCAGCCCATGATCTTCTGGGTGGTGTTGATGACCCTCTGAAGGGCTTTCCTGTCCGCTGCTGAGCAGTTGGCATACCACGCAGAGATACAGTATGCCAGCACACTCTTGATGGAGCAGCGGAAGAAGGACACCAGCAGCTTCTCCTGCAGATTGCTTTTCCTGAGAATCGCTTCTGTGCCTTCTTGACTACTGTGCACTGCGTGAAAAGACATGTAACTGGGCTGGACTATGCCAGATTATGCCTGTCTACACCACAGGTAACTGGAAATTTCCAGGGGTAGGTAGGATGTCATGCGGGCTGAGTATGCCTGCATCCATACCAGGTTTGGGGACTTCCAGGGGAACATTTGCATTCACACTTGGGAACATTTGCATTTCACACTTGGCCACAGTTAAGCACCCCCAGAATAATCCGGGGGGTGCTTGAAAGGGAATATTG
>OMKN01066169.1:0-15251 GCA_900302345.1 Melanonus zugmayeri
TTAATTAAGGACGTTCAATGGCTGCACCCACAGCACCCCTGCAGGATAGTGGGGCTAAGGCAGGGGGAAAAGGCCCGCTGGCAGGAGATGAGTCTGAGGTTGTGGCACTGGGTGGCACAACCTCAGACTCATCTCAGTACATCAGTACATCCATCCGTCCACTTGTTATGCGTGTGTTTCATCGTTAGCATTAGAACGGGGCGTCATGCTAAATCTTCATTGGGTCTTTAGAGGCAGCAGAACACTAGCCTCATGCAGCCATACGCTGAATTGTGTTTATAGAGTAAGACCCAAGGTTTGGTGTGGGTCTTACTTTACTTTACTTACTTTACTCTATGAACAGAGCGCACGTAGACTGAGCGTAGCGCTCCGCCTCAACGTAGCGCTCCGCCTCCTGCCTATTATTTTGCCATTCATCGAACATCGAGTGGAAGATATCTCAAAAAGACGTTCAGCGCTCACCAATATGACTGCGTTTGTTGTTGCCTGTGATCTGTCTGCTGAGAACAGCCTCATTTAAGGGATATTTGACAATTCTTCATTGCATAAACAAAGCATCCATATCCAATCTAATCCATATTCTGTTAGCGGAGGCTGCTGGTGCGAAGCTGCTGTAATAGCCAACCAATGTTAGATAGGCCTATTATAATAAAGTCAATGATCACTCAAAGTTAACAGAACATTTCTTTATTTTTACGCCAGCATTTCAAATAACTGCCAATACAGTTAAATATAGAACAATCCCAGCGGCCTCCATGACACTTTCTGTTTGTTAATTACAATAAGCTTCCCTGTGTCCCCCCAGCATGGTGTCCCAAAGGGACGATGGGACATCCTGAAGACTGAGCCCTGGTCACAAAATTCATTAATATGAAGCATTTCAAGGTTTTGTCTCTGAATTTTGTTCTGTTGTTTTGTTCTGAATTTTAGAAATGGCTGAACTGCAAAATCGCGCGCAAAGTGTGCCTTAAGGGGCTCCGTACTTCCTCACTTTCCAGAACTCACGCATTACTCAGTTTACCGCGTGCAACAGATTACCATAGAGATGTCATTGTCCACGAGCTTCACTCAGTCACAGACGCTACAGACTCAGTCACAGACGCTACAGACTCAGTCACAGACGCTACAGACTCAGTCACAGACGCTACAGACTCACACAAAGCCGGCGAGTGATTGTATTATTATTCTGTGTCCGCAGCGTTTTCTAAGTCGGGGACTTTTATGTTGGTTCGGCACTCGGTGTTCGGTGAATAAAGAAACTCTAAACCTGCCATCGGTTTCTTACTTGCTCGCCCTGATCCGTAGCAGAGACATTAACACACATTTTTTGTGGGGATGGTCTACAAGAGACAATTTTGAATTTGATTTAAAAAAAATCTTTGCACAATAATGAGTCAAGTGGTGCTGTTTTTTATTTTATTTTTTTATTCTTGAACAACTGATTTGTTCACATAGGCCACATTGTTCACATGTTAATAAAGAAAATATTTCTTTACATTTTGCCTTGGTCTTTTTAGTTTGTTTAGAGAAAAAAAGGAAAAAAAAATCGAGGTTTAAAATCGAAATTTGTACATTATTTAGGCCAAATCGATTTTTTTTTTAGGCCAAATCGCACAGCCCTAGGTGGAGGTAACACGGGGGTGGAGGTTAACGCGGAGGTGGAGGTAACACGGGGGTGGAGGTCAACACACCGGGGGTGGAGGTAACACAGCGGGGGTGGAGGTAACACGGGGGTGTAGTTGTTTACTCGCTCAGCTGTGGTGGAACTCAGCGGGAGGCTAACAGCCGAGAGCTAACATTAGTAACCTAGCCGGGGCTAGCTGGGAGCTAACCAGGGCTAACCACCAGGGGCTAACTAGAGCTACGCTCGGGGCTAACCAGGAGCTACGCTAGTGCTAACTAGAGCTAAGCTAGGGCTAACCAGAGCTAAGCTATGCTAGCTCTACCCCCAACACTGTTAGACTCCCAGCTGTAGCTTCTCTCCTCTCTCTCGTCACTCTGTCGCTCGAGCGCACTAACATCACATTAAGCGCGTGATTAACAGCAGCGTGGGTCACTTTACACTCACGCGCCATTTCGCGTCGAATTTGTAAACAAAAACAAGTAAAAAACAACAGCAACACCAACCTCCACTGGCAGCCATTCTCCTCCGGTCCGGCTCTCAGACCGACGCGACGTCAGCTACGTCACTGAGCCCCCCGGAAACAGCGTCAGCCAATAGCGAGAGAGGAAGGAGTCCAGAGCGGCAGCAACCAATGAAATACGTTCTGGTCTGAAATTGAGCCCCCGGAAACAGCGTCAGCCAATAGCGAGAGAGAAGAGGAGTCCAAGCAGCAGCCAATGAAATGCGTTCTGGTCTGAAAATGAGAAGTGTTGACATGGGAGAGCGTTAGGGGGAGCTGCTTAGGAAGCATAGGAGACTATTCCCCAATTACAGCAGCTTAACAGAGTAAATATAAATATAAAATATAAAATAAAATGTAACATATATAATAAAATATAATATAAACCCTACTTTATATTTTAGAGTCTATGTATTTTACAGTAGCTTTATAATTTACAGTAGCTTACCAGACGGAGTTAGAACCCTACTTTATATTTTACAGTCTATGTAGTCTATACCAGTGGTTCTCAAACTATGATACTAAGATACTTTTTTCAGCCAAGTACCTTCTTTCACCAGCACAACACTGACAACAAATGTGAATGGGTATAAATAATACATGTGCATGTTGTTTGGTGTAAACATGAGCATTCAATGGGTGGTGCAAATACTTTTTACTTTTTTAGTGAGAAGCATGGGCACATGTTAGTAGGCTTATTCAGATTGACTTATTAAGGTGGTATTCAGCTTAAAATAATTGTATTAAGGTAGCATTAATTGTTCATAACCAATATTAAAACAACAAAAAGGACATTTTGTATTTTTTCCTGCTATCCTTCAACACGTACCCCTATTTGAGAACCACTGGTCTGTACAGTCCTGTGTAGTCTATGGTTAAAACATCAACCGAATAAACTATAATACCAACCAGTCCTAATTTAAACAAGAATAGATCCACCACAGAGTATTAATGTAAATGTAATTGTAGCCTAGTGTTTATGTAGATAAATCCCATGTATTTATATATCCCATTATAAGCACATGTGATTCCAATCCAGACCCTTTGGCCCAGTTGTTTCTTCAGTTGAAGTTCAACATTTCATTCAGTAACAGTAAAAGGACATTTCATTTGAGACGGGCATTACAACAAGCCTAACTCTGTGTTACATCTTTTTCCCCCCAATTAGTTATAGGCCTATAGTTGCACCGGTGTAAAATATAGTTTTCTACCACTTACCTCATAACTGAATACAAATTGCCTTCAGAGCTATGGACATATGGGTAAACACATGTTTACAGAGTAAACAATTTACTTTCGGTTTTAAATGATATTGTACCGGGAATGTCACTACAAGCAGACCCCATCACAGCTGGACCATATGGTCTGTATTGCAACATCTACAACAAGTGTAGCCTAATGAGGCTTGATGCTGAATCTATCCAGAAGACACCCCTCCCCTCCGACTGTCATTTTTTCCTACATTACTCTCAAAGAAAATTATGTTAACGCTCACAGTCCACAGGATTCCACCTCAAAGGTCTTTCAGTTTGACCGTCTGACCCTCTCATGCGCCGCCACCCAACCTGATAAGAGGATGATAGTTGAAGAGGCAGGAAACAGGAAAGGAACTACGCCCATCGCAAGTATTGTCAGAAAGACGTTAAGAGCATTTTAATTATTCATACTTCATACTGCCCTTACAGCCTAATAAGCATTCTAAGATATTAGAATGCTTATTAGGCTGTGTATCTGCATAAGCGTCCTTAGTGGTATCAATAAGGACACTTTGGATGTTGAACGTGGACCTCCCAACAAAGCGAGACAGTCTCAGGAAGAACACAAAAGGCGATAAGCCTCGTAGCGACCCAGGTTCAATTCCCCCCTGCGGTCCGATGCTACATGTCATTCCCTCTCTCTTTAAACCCACTTTCCTGTGTCTCTTGTGGTGGAAGAATCCGTACATGGCTCTGTTTCATACTATTTAACGGTTTCATACTATTTAAAGGTTGTTTGTTTATCTTCACGTCACACATGTAGGCCTAACTTGCAACTGTAAGTCATAAAGGACCTCCTCCGATTTCTAGGTATTCTTATTCCTCTTTCCTTCCTTATCACTTGTCCCCGTCTGTTGAGTTGTTTTTATTGATGCAACTGTTATTCTGTTTGGAGAGACCCCCTCCTGCGTGAGAGTTGTTTAAAAGGCTTTGTGACCCTGTGATCGGGGCTCTCTTCACTAGGAAGGGAGCCTGGTGTATGCATGCATCATTAAATATTCTTAATTTCTACGTATTGTGTGTAGAAGTCTCATCTGTCCATAGACGCAATGTCCAATATGGAAATTGCCAGGACAATGTCAACAGAAACGGTATAACAATATAACATAACAACAAAGCATTTTTTTGGCATTAATATTAGCGGAAATACAGTTTTCAGTCTGCAATTTGTTGCCATCCCACCATCTGGGTTTGATAATACTGTTGCTTCTGTTCCACATAATCAAATATGTATTTTCTATTATTAAGTCACTTGTTGTCTGTTATGGATGTGTGCGCAGTGAGGGGGCAACAAACCGTATTGTTACCATGAACTACTGTGATCACATTAGCGACTAGAGTATTGTAATCAATGTATAAACGGTATTGTATTGCATTTTTCCTGGTAAGACCTAAAGCATAATGGAATGATAAAACACTATTTCCAGAGGTGAATGTGTTGGTTTGTCTTTTTGCATATGTAACATAGCTAATGTTTGTTTGCTCATGTGATCCTAACATCACTGACTCGGAGACTAATAATTTGACTGTATAAATAAATGACAGAATTTCCCTCTTGTAATTCTACGAAATGATAGAAGGCTAGCTTTAGTAAGGACAGAAAACGTTCTGATTTATGAACATGGCTGTCGTGGTTTAGTTGTTTATTGACCATCAACCTATCCATGTACATTTTTGACAATATCAACGATGATCATGACAATAATATGTCAAAGTAACAGTTAGTCTAACGTTAAAATCAGATTTCTATGGGCACAGCTAGCCTGTTTTAAACAGTCAATTACATGTTTGGCAGTTTGACATTCATCATGTTGTCTATCGATGGACATAGCCTATACTATCCCATCCTACCATCTAGATAGGTACGTTTTACCTTGGACATTCGCAATACATTCAAAAGGTAATTCTAAATTACTTTTAAACAAACAATGTATTCACATCAAACCTCATCTAGATTATTTGTTTGGACCACCGAATCATGTCACAGTTCGTGTTTTGTGTATTTCCCCCCCTATTTTGGTCATATCCCATCCCCTCCTATATTACGCTTATAGTGCATATACATGCACTATAATAATATGGGAGGGGATGGGTATATGGCAGGTGATGGCACTTAGCCTACATCAAGCCTCCTATTAAACCCATGCTATTCCTGAAAATGAATGGATATTGGACGTCCAAATGGCCAACTATGGAAATGATACAGGATATTATACACATATCTGATAGAAAAGCCTTGTGTATATACTAAAGAAAATCCACACGCATACAAACCATTAGATGCCTAATGAAGTATGTACTGTGTGGCCATGTTCAAAATATTAAGTTGTACTAGACAGCTGCACAGACTCGCTGCCCTTTGGAGTATTAGAATATGAATATAATAATAATAATATACAATATAATATTACGACTCCAATCTGGCCTTTTAAACACTTGGATTCTTAACTGTCCTGTTTTTTATTAAAGGGTTGTGAATCCTTTCTGCCCCCTGGTTGCGCACGCATATCTGCTGTGACGTCACTCCCAGCACTGCTCAAAACATTGGCGCGCACATGGCAGCGCCATCCATTACATTAAACAGAACAAGACCTGAGACGTAACCTTCTGACGTGTGTCGTCCTTTCTACTACGCGATGCTGCGCGGCTCGTCTGACGTGTGACCCGCCGAAGCTCTGCCGTAACCGAGTTTGACTCGGACCGAGAGTGGATCCGAAAGCCTTCCTCCACATTATCCATGTGTTTTAACCAATTGAACCGTTTCAGAAATAAAAAATGGGGGCGGGGGGGACGACGTCAAGCGTCGCATGGTGGTATCAGACAGACCCGTCAACTCGTTACACTCCGTTCCCACATTGACATTCAGCCTTCACTCTGACCGAGTTCCGTGGGGGGCGGGGATTCGATTTTCCCTAACCAATCACGAGAGACCAACGTATCCCCCTGATTCTGACGTCATTTAAAGTCGACCGGTGAGACCATATGGACATGACTCTTCCCAAACCCAGTGGGGAGAACCTGGACCCAGGCAAGCATGGTGGCACAGCGCCACTATTACATTGATTGGGGGAGAACCATGGCCGTAGCCAGCTATAAGGTCACCGGTAATTATTTCAACCAACATATTGTTAAAAAACAAAACAAAAAAAACGGATCACGAGTTGACAACTCGTCTGCCTAGCAGCAGCATGTATTGTGTGTATGTGCACTGGAGCTAGCTAGCTAACATGCCATCACACTAGTTAAAGGTAGTGGACACCCAAATCCACAAAAACCTATGTCATTTAGGGTCTTATGTACATAATAGTAAGCATCTAAATAGTATTAGTCATTTATTTTCTTTTTTTACTCGTTCCTGGTGTTGGGTTTAAATTGGGTGGGATTATTCTAGGTATTAATTACGAAAGAAATACTTAGAACCAACCGGAGCCGCTGGGCGTTTCCCTCTTGCTCACTGAAAACATACCTTTTTAATCTGGCTCATAATTAGAAATTATTTTTGTTATTAACATTTTTATTTTATCCACTCTTTTTTTTGGATTGTGTAATTTATTTACGTATATGTACAGTGAGTTATAAAATGCTTTGCTATCCGGACGAACCGAGCTGAGCCGCCTCGGGGCGTGTCTCGACGGCCAGGAGCCCCCTCGGGAGCCTCACTAGGCGCCGTCGGGGCACGGCTGCCGGTGGACGACCTTGTATCTCTGTCACGCTGTCCGTGTCTCCCACCGCGTGTCCAGGTCTCTCCATCGGTAGCAGGCGGGGCCGAGCTTTCCCCCGAGGCAAACACCGTGAGCCTTCCTGCCGGGAAGCCTCACTAGGCACCGTCGGGTCATGTCGTCCACCGGCTGCCGCGGCCCGACGGTGCCTAGCGAGGCTCCCGGGGGGACGGAGGGGGCTCCTGATCTGAGGTCAATTCGACAGTTGATTGTTGCGTGGCTCCCCACTGTCGGGCAGCGGCAGGAAGGTTCACGGTGTTTGCCTCGGGGAAAAGCTCGGGGGTTTGAGAAGAAGCGTCCTGCTGTCACTCGCTCGCCCACACCCGCTGCTGCGCCCCAACGGCGCCTAGCGAGGCTCCCAGGGGGACGGAGGGGGCTCCTGGCCGTCGAGACACGCCCTGAGGCGGCTCAACTCGGTTAGTCTGGATAGCAAAGCATTTTGTAACTCACCATTCAGTGACCAAATTAATTGTTTTGAGGTTTCTGCATCGTCCTCTGATGAATCACATGGCTCAAACATATAGGGCTGGACTACACCAACTGCAGCGTGCGCCATTGTCATGGAAATGAGAGCTTGTTTGACATGGGCGGAGCCAGGGAGAAGTCAATCAAAACAGGACCTGACACGCCCACACCGTCTTGGCAAAGTACCAACAGCACAATAAGCAGCTTTTTTGATCTAGGTTTTCTAATGGCTATGAATGTTTTTTTTCATATAAGCCAGGTGTCCAGACACTTAACACAGCAAAGAGCTAGTCAAGCTGAGGGTTGGTTTGCTCAAATAAAACTCCAATCTGTAAATGTTGATCAAACATTTACATTTGATAAATTATTAAAGTGCCTGTCTTCAAATGTGCATTTTAAAAACGAATGTTACAGTAACTATAGAAATGTAAAACATGGAAAATAACCATCCAAGTAGGCTACTTGGGTTATTTAAGTTTATAAAATGCTAAATATGAACAATAGTACATTCCATATAGAATTATGATTTTAAATAATCTAAGACTGAAATGGTCTTAGATCAATCTCAATGTGTTTTAAAATGGTGCTTTTACACAATATTAATAAAATAATGGAGAATCCTGGAGGACCGCCCTACATTGGTCGGTGCTAACAATAGTTTGTGATTTATCTTATTTCAAGACTGCTAGGTAGTAAATCTGACACATTTCATTTGTGTGTATATAGTGCCAATATTGTGTTTGTCGTCCATAAATGCAGTAAAAAAAAAACGGACCTCACCAATTTCTAAACCCTGGCTACGGCCCAGGGGAGAACCCTGTATATGTTTTTAAATTAAACAAATTGCATTTGGGTTGCCCAACATCATTTTTAATTAAATTAAATAATTGTTTATTTCCACATTTAGTTAATTCCGCATTTAATGATTCATTTATTTCATGGTTGCTGGTCTGTGTGTGCACTATGAAATATAAATCTGTCAACATTGTCCATCAAACCTTGTGGGCGGGATCTAACATCTGATTGGTTGGTCAAGTTGTTGTTTGCTCTTGTCTGCATCCTTCCTTGTGTTGTTTCTATTATAAAAAAATAGCTACCCAAGAGGTCTCTTATGACCTGTTCACACCTGGCATTAACATGCGTCCTGATCCAATCACAAGTGAACAGCTTTAAGTATGTCAGTTCACATCTGGCATTAGAATGCGTCTCCATATGCGTCCCGAGTGACCACCAAATGTGTTGTTGTAGAAGAAGAAATCAAAACAAATACTTTTTTTTTCCTTTTCTGGTGAGCCGCCACCCACAATAGCGCCTGTGTGTTTTCTCTTTGGATGAATAGCGCTAGTCGCGGTGCAATTCCATCAAAACTTTGCACTATGTTCAAACCACCTTATCTGTACTCTGATACTATGGAAGCACAATGTTCAAACCACCTTATTTGCCACTGACGTCTACGCAGCAATTCTACGTCATATTGTATTTTTGCTTTTTGCCTTATTAAAATAACACGAATTAACGAATTGAACCGCCTCAGAAATTATAAGGAAAAAACGATCAGTTGATAAAAATGTGATTCTGCACCAGTGGTCTCTGCCGGCTCCGATTCAGACAGGGAAAGATATGAATTTCCTTTCCTTATTTTATTTTTAATTACGGTGTTGCCAGGGTAACACCGTAACGGACATCAGTTGACGGTCCTTCAATGTGGCCCCGGACACATTCAGTACACACTGCTAAAAGAATGTGGCCATCTGAGCTCAATGCGTCCTCAATGCGTCTTGGGTGCATTCACACCTGTACTTAGAGCTGTCAACTTGTGATCGGATCACCCAAGACGCATGTTAATACCAGGTGTGAACAGGGCAGCAAGCAGAAAACAGTAATATTGCAAACCCTGATTCAGTAACAAGTCAGATCAATTTCTTGACGCTGTTGGGATTATCTCTGCACTCTCTGACAGAGACATTGAGCACAGCGTGGTTGCACATTTAGAGGAAGTACTACAGCAATTTGTCAGTTGGAGTTCAAGCACCTGGACACCCGTCTTGATATTCCAGCAGCAACACTGGAGCATTACGTTCCATGGGGCTCTGAGTGGAGTGTTCCTCAAGTAACTGATGAAGTTCTTGGTGTTCCTCTTGGTCATTGAGAAATGGTTGGCAATCCAACTCATTGGCGCCTTACCAACACCGACTGTACGAGAATGTGAAGCCACGCGGCTGACACGCATACATTGACTAGTCTATCGATTGGTTTGACCGCACAGTAAGTCAAGATCAATCAGATGTTAGATCCAGCCCACAGGCTTTGATGGACGATGTTGACAGATTTACATTTCATAGCGCGCACAGACCAGCAACCACAAGATAAATAAATCATTAAATAAATCATTAAATGTGGAAATAATTAAATAAGTCATTAAATGTTGAAATCATTACATGTGAAAATAAATACATATTTCTCATACATTTCCCCTTTTAATTATTTAATGTCACATTTAACCCTCCATAGCTTTGCAACCACACTACTAACATTTTGGCATAGCTGATTGCAGTGGTGCTAGTAATCCAGCGGCGGCACTGCGCCACTGCTGGATGCATGTAGGGGAAACACTGCCAATTTGTATTATATTAAGTGTAAGTATATATATATATTTTGTCCATTTGTCCCTAATAAATATTTGAAGCATGGGGGTGGAGGTGGATGAAAAATAGACAAAGTTGTGTACACTACTAAATACCTAAATGATGCAGATGTAAATGCTGGTATGAGCAGAAGAACTGTATCCCTTGAACTCACCATTTCCATTTCTCTTCCTCCTCCTTCTTGGGTTTCTTTCCATCCATTCCCTTTTTGACTTTTGTCTTCTTTTTGGGCTTTATGTCCTAATACATATGTCAAGATATAATCATTAGTTTATAAATATCAGCGGAAAACTCCAATCCCATTTAATCAGTGAATATGTGAAGGAATGCACTTCCATCAATGTAGACCTACCTCATCCTCCTCCTCGTCATCATAGTCTTGACGCCTCTTCTTGGCCTTTTTCTCATCCTCTTTCTTCACTTTTTTGGGCTTGTAATCAAATCTAACAAAAAACATACATGAATGATGCGCTTAACTGAATCTGTATGTATAACTATGTATTAACTGAAATGTAACCACACTAGCAACACGTTGCCAGGTTGGATTTGTAAACATTTAACATTTGTTACTCACTCCTCTTCATCTCGTTCCCTCTTGGTCGGCTTGTGTTTGGGTGAGGGATCAAATCCATTGTCTTCTTCAGGCTCACTCTTAATATGAGGTGGGCTTTTCTCTCTGAGTCAATATTTGAATACATAGATTATTAATAAACACAAAGTCAGCTTTTGAGTCTATCAAGCCACCCACCAAACTCATTACATTACTTCATTTGTCATTTGTAGTCATTTTTCCAACAACTGAATAATTCAACAATGATTTAAAATAATATAGTAATATAACATTTTTCAACTCAATTATTGTATACCTTGCATATCCATTTTCATTTTCCCTTTTCATTTTTTCTATGTGGGATGACTTGACCTGTGAAGATACAGAAGAAGGTACTTTAAGCATATATCTGTTACAGAGGGTTTTGTAGTAAAGTCAGACAGTCTGGTGCGAAGGAAAACCTTCTCATCTCTCCTCTTCTCCTTCTCCTTGTGTTTATCCCTGTGCTTGTCGGAGCTGCCATTGCTGTGTTTCATCTTTTCTTTCTCTTTGTCTCGCTGTTTCTTCTCAGAGTCTCTCCCTTCCCTGTGCTCACTGGGAAAACAGAGACAGGTCAGAGATCAGAGGGGAGGGGTCAGACAGTGTCTACTATTCAGACGCTAATTCATTCATAACTAAATGATGGTAAAGGAGACATTAACAGTGCAAGGAATGAATGCTGATAGCAACTGACAAAGAGTAGAAAATGTCAGTTCATAGGCATGATTAGAAAAACACTAAGATTTACCAAATACAGATTTAGGTGTATTTGTGTGATTGTTATTAAAAAGGACATGTTATTTGACTAATAACAACAATGTATTATTCTTGATGATTTACTGAAAATAATGTCTAAAATGCTAATATTTCTTCAGTATTAATTTACAATCACAATTATCATACTCTCAAAATACAATGTTAGTAAAGACACCACATTCATTACAGTTGCACAATCAATAAAGAGTGGGCATTAGTAGGTAGGTTAATGGGTATTGACTGAGTAGACACTTGTTATCCTACATAGACCTCTCCACTAAAATGATCAATAAAGATGGAGAAGAGACATTTGTACAGTACCTGTTGCTGTGCTTGGCTTTCTCCCGTTCCTTGTCTTTCTTGTGGTCTTTGTGTCTGTGTTCTTTGTGCTTGTCTTTATGCTTGTGAGAGTCTATGGGAAAACATTTGTGGTTCACTTGACTTGTAAAAACATCACAAAAAATGTAATCATATTATTCATTTTGTGAATATAACAAAATTGACATTCCCTTCAGTATGGTTTTGATAGATTTTTTAAATATCGATTAAATTAATCTACAAACAAATATCCTACTAGTTAGATGGACAAGATCACATGTTTTACTATTACTATTATTTTACAATTTAAATGTATGCCTACAAAAGCAGTACATGGAAAATCCTAGGTCCATTAAAATAACCTTTTGAATATCCTATCATTAGGTTATCCCACACTCAAAAGGAATGTGTTAACAAAATGTATTTGATGAGAAAACAAGTCCAAGGCAAAGCGTTGATAGAATACAGCTCCGTGTGCTTTCTAAGAAGCGCATCTTTATCATTAGAAGACGGCCTTATGTCTGCTTCAGACCAAGATTATTTAATCATCTGAAGCTGAACCCCCACAATACAAGACGGCGATATTAACCAAGGAAGTAAAAAGTACGTGCGTAAGTAAAGACGACAAAAAGGCATTTTAAGACGCGTTCTTGTAATATTCCCATCACATATAAACTTGGCCTTGATGGTCACCTCGTGGCGCCCCACTGTCATCACAGTGGAATAGCGGGGTGAGATCTGGCATTGTCATAAGAACAATAACACCCATCACAGTCATAAGAACAATAACACCCATCACATTGTCATAAGAACAATAACACCCATCACTTTGTCATAAGAACAATAACACCCATCACTCTGCTCGTTTAAAGGGGGGCTAGGCCTACTTTCCAAAAAACCCAATTGCCCAACAGTTGAAGATCAACAGAAACATTCCCTAAGTTTACACGAGTGGACACATGACAAACATGTGTTCAGTTATAAGGATAATCAATGCCATATGGCTTTAATCATGTCATTAAAAAAAAAACATTTTCTATTTGGAAAAGTTTACAAGTAAAGTCTAATAAGGGATCCTAATCGCCCTGACGGAAAAAAGCCCAAAGCGCTGGGTGCAGTGTAATATACAGGCGAAACACGGTCGGGTTAAAGGACCGCCATACGGGCCGACGCGGGGAGACGGGCTCCCGGCTTTCGCCTCCATATCGCGGCAGACGGTCCCCCCACCGGTCGGCACTCCGGCCGTAAGATAGAGAAAAAGAAAATGGCGTAGAGACTAAGTCCTCAACCCCAATTCTGCTACTTTCGGCTCTAAAATTAGGCATATTCGCACACGCGTTTAGCGAAGCCGCGACGTGCATAGTAAACACGACGCCGCGCACTTTGAGAATCCGTCATTACAACGGGGTATTTACCCGGGTAAGGGTAATTTTGATGCCCTGTTTTTGAACAATAGCCGCAAGAGAGTGGAGGAGAAGGGACTTAGTCTCTGGGACGCCATTTCTGTCCTTTAAAACTAACAGTAGACAGGGTCACGATTTACAATGGAAAGCGGGCATTGTGTGAATGAACGTCGTTATTGCGTGACCTACCATTTGTTTTAGATCCGGAATTGACCTGAAAATTTGAAAGACAAAGGTATTAAATATTTCTACTTTATAAATGCCGGTATCTTGGATTATTCAAGTTCCAGTGGGTAGAAAAAATATTTCTGGATACATCACCACATACAATTGCAACCGCACAACAATCAAAGCTATGACCGTGATAAAGAATAGGCCTATTTAAACTTATTTACTTCTATCCATTATTTCATAGCGCATCAGCCAACCGTGACACTTATTGTCAATACACAGGCCTGACTGACGTGTGACACACGCAAAAAGACATTGCTGACAAGGAGCTACCTGGAAATCTGTATTTCTATGATCTCCGCTCATCGTCAAGTTGTTGTTTGTAAAAGGAAGACACAGGAGACAGCTGTTCAAGAAGCGACGTTGGCACAAGGGATCCTTGACAGTCTACGGAATGGAGTCGGTGTGCGCTGGTTTAAGTCCCATTATTTAGACAGTGCGCATGCTCATATCAATTTGAACCAGGAGGAGAGAAAAAAAACCTTTGTGGGGGTACCTCCCTGACAAATATTGCATCTCAGACAAAACTGACTATACAGTATAGTCAGTGTCAGTCACAACTACTTAACGCGTACCAATTAAACTTTCAATTTTGCTGGGCTACTATGTGAACACCAATTAAGCTCAATGACAAAGTACAGACTACTTGTAAGGTTATAATTTAACCAACTCCCCCCCACTTGCTGTCAGTACATCAATGACCACCCCATCCAACACACACATTGTATCCATTATTGAATATAACCTATTGTTCCGATTATAATGTCAATTGATTGACATGAACTTGAAGCCAGTAATTTACATCAATAATGTCAATTACTTTGCAAGTGATCAATAAACTAGATTAAATACATCTAAATTAATACAAGTATTTCACAAGACAAAGCAGTAGAAAATTTAATTGACTTTTACAACATAATTATACAATCATAACAAGATCTAATATCAGTCTTCACATGATTAATCCAGCATTAAAAAACAAAAAACACATTCACACAACCTCATAACCACACTCTAACTACATACTCACATAATAGCAGGGACAAAACAGGATTTAATTATTTTTAAAACAATAATCTGTACATGGGTGACACACTCCAGTGAAATTCATAATTCAGGAGCAAGAGACCGTTATCAGATGATTACAAATGTTTAAAGTACAGTTCACAGGGTTCCACAACTGCAGTTAGGCCTATTTAGACTTCCTTCGTTTGGCCTGAGTGGGACTCGCTCCAGTCTCTAAAAAATAAACAAACAACAACAAAGATTATCTGTTGAGATGCATGTGAGATTGCACTGAATTACAGCAGTGTTACAGAAGTAACTTTGTTGCTGAAGTAGAATAATTTTGCATTCATATGTTAAGCAATTGTGGATGATAAAGTGATAACATAGTACAGGTATAAGAGTACGTCCGTATGTACAAATATTACTAATGCAATTTCTATTGCAATATGATATATATATACATATATTTATAATTAATTCACTGTCATCGCTGATAAGCCAAATTAAAAGCAAAAGCTACAATATCTTTCTCCTGCTGAGGTCCAAGTCCGTAGAGAAAATAATTACATTGTTAAAACACACACACACACACACACACCTTTGGAAGCAGCACTGGTTGCAGCAGGCCTGGCAGATCGCTTCCTCATCCCACTGTCCGCTATGGGCTCGTCCTCCGCCTCCTTGTCCGCCCGGGAGCTCCTCCGACTTGGACCCTTGGGCTTCTCCACCGCCACTCTG
>OMKN01066169.1:17542-37676 GCA_900302345.1 Melanonus zugmayeri
CGGGTATCTGTATGACAGAATGAACACCGGTCGCAGGCTTGGGGCTAGGGCTCGGCTTGGAGCCGGCGGCGCTGGTGGTGAAGCTGGAGCAGACGGCCGATAGAGGACTGCTGTGGCTGGAAGAGGCTGAATGTGGGGCTACAGCGAGGGTGACATTAGTGTTTGGAATTAGAGCAGAGCCGTGGGTAGTTGTTGCGATGATGCTCTGAGTAGGATGGATAGCTTGACTCGAGGTGGGGTTATTGTTAAGGCTGGGGATGGCGGTTGGATTAGTGTTGGGTTTAAAGTTAGTGCTTGCAGTGGTCTGCAAGCTAGGGCTGCTAGTAGGAACGGAGGACGCAGACTTGGGTTTAGCTTCTGTTTCAACCTGGCCAGCAGCTGGAGCCACGGGGCCTGGAATGTCCGAGCTCTGAGAAACACTGGGCTGTTGTCTCTCTGGAGCTGAAGGAGGCCTGGGACTCTGCTTCCCCACGTCCCTGGCAGGGGCGCTCTGCGTGGGCCTCGGAGGCATACCGGCTGCATTTGGGTTGTCTAGCAGCTGATTAAGGGACATTGGCGCATCCCTTGAAGTAGGCAAGGCCTCAGACACAGAGTCTTGTGTGGGTGTGTTTACAGGTTGCCTCTCAACAGAACCTGCTTGCGCTTCTAACCCACTCTCGTGGGGCGTAGGGACACGTGGACTAGCCATTCTGGGGGCAGATAGCTCTCTGGAAGGCTGAGTGTGTGACATGGGTTGTGGCTGAGGCATGTTTCCCTGGCCTTCCTTGGGTCCCTCAGCAGGGTTACCCTGCATGCCAATAAAGGTGTTCTGGGCATGCTGAGCCTCGGCTCCGGCAGCCACTGGTAAGGGCATGGATACCAGATTGGGGGCTACTGAGGGGTGGTTTAGCATCATAGTCTGCCCCTGGGGGTTCATCATCTGCTGTTGGTTGGGAGGACAAGCGAGAGCCACCTTTGTCCCTTTCTGCCTCCCTGGACTTGGAGTAGCTGCTTTCCGGCTAGAGGCCGGACTAGACCTTCGACTGTTGCTGGGACTGGCCCTTTTGCCCTGCCCCCCAGACTGCTTGTCCTGTTTACTACCTGGACCTGCCGCTCCACTTGCAGAAGAGAATGATTGCTGTCCATTGTTACCGTTATTTCCACTGCCGTTATTCGTGCTGCCTTGTAGGTTTAAGTTTGGTGGGGCCTGCCCTATAGCTTTCAGCGTAGTGGGGTTTAGACCCTGTTGGTCGAAGCCCCTATTCAGGTTGGGTTGCCTGGGAGGCAAGGGAATGTTGATTTTAGGGGGAAACAGCCCTGCAATGGAGGCATTAAGTCGCTCCGGGGAAAGGTTAATTTCTGACGGCTCAGTGCTAGGTGGCCGATTAGTTGGAGTGAGAGGATGATGGTATGGCCTTGGACTTGCCCGGTTGGGGGTTTTGGGCCTGGAGCTCTGGGAGGTTGTAGGAACATTAGGGAAGTGGATGCCAGGCATGGGGCCTCCTTGTTGAGCCTGTGAGGGGAGCTGCTGCTGGGGACTGGCTCCAGGGTGCTGGGGCATGGACGACGGTAGAGGGCCCTGCTTCATCATGTGGGCAGTGGATGCTTGATTGACCATCATCTGTTGGGCTCCATTACCAGGCTGCATCCCCAGTTCTGGGCCTCCGGGCCTGCCCTGCATCATGTGGGCTCCTCCAGGGGCCTCTTCAGTTTCTGATCCTTGGGAAGCCGGCCCGACATCTGGATGAGACATTCTCCGTGGTCCTCCAGCAAGCTGGACAGGGAACAGCAAACAGTATTCATAAGCAAAGTGTCAGTGTCAAAAAGTCAGACTTTAGAAAATGTACTTTTTAAAGCAGGTCCTTCACCTGTGAGTTGACTCCGAGAGGCATGCCTCTAGGTTTGTCAGGTGAAGGCGGCACTCCTCCATTCCCTTGAAGGTTAATCATAACAGGCATACTTCCTTGTTGGGAAACCGGCATTCTGTGAGGGTCCCCTGGATTGACCATGCCCCTTGGAGGCAGTTGACCTCCAGGAGGAATGGACATACGGTTCTTAGCCTGTTCCTGTTGCATCTTCTGCATCATCATCATCTGCTGCTGCTGCTGTCGGTTAAATGTGGTCGTCACAATCTTATTAAATTGGGGACCTATAAATATATGTATTGTTGTTGCACGGAACATGGACCGTATCTTTAGCAGTTTAATGTTACCTGCTGTTGCTGTTGAAGGTGTGGTGGCTGGGCTTGCTGTTGTTGTTGCTGCTGCTGCTGCTGCTGCTGTAGCTGGTGAGGATGCATTTGAGCCTGGCCTTGACCAGGAGCCTGGGTTACGGCCATCCCCTGTTGCCCTTGCATCTGCATTTGTTGCATCTGTTGCTGCTGTTGCTGCATCTGTTGCTGCTGTAATTGCTGCTGTTGCATCTGCTGCTGCATCTGCTGTTGCATTTGCTGCTGCTGCAAGTGCTGCATTTGTTGTTGTTGTTGTTGTTGTTGCTGCTGCTGCTGTTGTTGTTGTTGCTGCTGTTGTTGTTGTTGCTGTTGTTGGATAAATTGCATGGGTACCTGCTGCAACACTCGCTGTTCTCCAGGTTGGGCAGTGAAGGCTAAATAAATAATTAAGGTAAAATTTGTAATAATACAATTAACAAAAATGCATATATACTTTGTACTGAAAAATACAATTACCAGAAAACATACATGCTGAAGGAAGTTGATAATCAGTTAGTCATCAATAAAATTAATTACCTGCAGGCCTGTTGGCAAAATCAGGGAGTTTTGGACCCGAGGTATCCATGACTAAACTGTGGTCTCCAGCCATTCCAGGTAGGTCAGAGTCCTCAAGACCAGAAGCCCCATCCAGACCACTGAGGAAGGCAAGACAAGTTGCAACAAATAAACATACTGCAGCATAGCAGTAAAAATAAATTTTTCCCCAGGGCTGTGAATAATCATGGCACGGTGTGCATGTCTTACCCAAGGCCATCAACTTGCTCTCCAACTTTAGGTTTCTTCTTTCGTGGTGGTTTCTTCTTCTTGGGCTTGGCCTGGTTATTCCCCCCTGCTCCTTGCTTTCCCCCTGGCCCAAACTGGCTGGCAGAGATATCACTCTGGAGCAGGTTGACCAGCAGTGGGCTGGTCAGCGTTACATCCTTGTTAACAGGGAAGCCACCTGGCTGTCCCACGGCCCCCGCCATTGGCATCTGCCCTTGGAACTGTGGGTTGAAGTTCATGCCATGTCCCTGGAAGTGGCCGTTGCCCACCTGCATGTGCTGAGGAGTTCCCATCATGCCTTGCTGCTGCTGTCCCTGCATATCGGGCAGCATCTGTTGGACACCCATTTCACCCGCCCCACTATTTGGATCGCCCAATGGATGTTGGTGTTGCTGAGCTGCCTGTTGCTGTTGTTGCTGCAACAGTGCCTGTTGTTGTTTCTGCTGCTGTAACTGCTGTAGCTGCTGTTGAACAAGTGGATGGCCAGCAGGGAGCCTCATCTGTTGCCCATGCATACCCATCACCTGGTTAGGATTCCCAGCCATGGCAACCTGCTGCTGCTGGTTCATCTGTTGCTGTTGCTGTAATTGTTGTTGTTGTTGCTGCTGCTGCTGCTGCTGTAATTGCTGCTGCTGTTGCATTTGTTGCTGTTGTAATTGGTGCTGTTGCTGCTGTTGTAACTGCTGTTGCTGGAGTTGAGCCATTTGCTGTTGTTGTTGCTGTTGTTGTTGTGGGGTCATATGCTGCTGCTGCTGGCCGACCTGGGCCTGGAATGGAACCATGTTCCCGGGAACATTTGGTGAAGGGCCCCGCATCATCTGGCCAGGCATGACCCCTGCCGGAACCTTACCCACAAAAGCCTGCTTGTTCCCTTGCATCTGATTGGGAACCATTTGTTCCATCATGGTGTTCTGTTGTTGATGTTGTGGTTGTTGTTGTTGCTGTTGTTGTTGTTGTTGCTGCTGTTGTTGTTGTTGTTGTTGTTGTTGCTGCTGCTGCTGTTGTTGTTGTTGCTGCTGCTGTTGCTGTTGTTGCTGCTGTTGCTGTTGTTGCTGTAGCAGCATGGCCTGGTGCCCCTGGCCTCCAACCATCTGACCCTGCCCATGCATCACCCCCTGGCCTTGTTGAGGCATCATTTGCTTGGGTGGGGTCATCCCTCCTCTCTGCCCTTGACTGAGGGGCCTGGAGAGGACGGTCTGACCTCCACCCTGGCCTTGAACCATCTGGCTGGGGGAGGAGGACACGGGCTGGGCCTGATGCTGGAGGCCCATCATCTGGGTTTGGAGGCCAGGTTGCGTCTGGCCCATACTAGCTCCGGCAGCGGCACCAGGAGGTTGACTGCCTGGTACACCCATAACATTAGCTTGGGCATGAGGGGGTCCCTGCATTGTGTTGGGAGCCACGGCAGACGGCTGTGACCCTATTTGAAAAAAGGACAGAGCAGTTTCCATTTACCAAGTTTTGCAAACAATGTTGATCATGTTGTTTGTACAAAGAGTCACATCGCTATAAATAATCACATTTAAATAGCAATAACCCTCTATCTACACAAGCTTAAAAAATACCTTCCAATTGTAATAAACGTCGTCTTTGACAAAACGTCAAAACTGTTATTTCTTCACATTCTGTTGAAAATTGTTTTGTATTTTGGAATGTTTTAAACTAATAATCTTACACATTGCCCCTTTAAAACAATAAACATGATGTCATGTTATTATAATTGGCAATATCATCATATTGCCGATTTTTGAATAAAACATATGATCATAGGTCGCATAAAAAGGTGCTGTAGGTAAGATTCGAGAGTTGTAAGAGAGCAGAAAAGAACAGGATTTTGAAACTTAACAACCAAAAAAAATATCCCCTCCGTCTATGCTCCCTCTCTCCCAGTACGTTTTCCGTAATTGGACAGAAATGAGCCAAGAGCGGTCTAAAATCTAAATTGGCTTATACAGTCAACTCGAAACAAATATTCTCACAGCGCATTTCACAGCGCATGCTGATGGATGGCTATGCCATTTCTAACAAATTACACTCAAATAATGGCGCATAAATCTTACCTACAGCACCTTTAAGTACTAATAAACTGTATGCTTATTCATTGACTTCCAGGGCTACAAAGTAAACAACTACATGAAATCCAAGAAAGTGTGAATTTAGTCAACAATTTTCAATTTAAAGAGAAATGGCTCTATGGTACCTTGATGAGGCATGGCTTGACTGCTCTGTAGCTGCTGACTGGCTCCCCCTCCTGGTGTTCCTGGGGTAGTGGCACTCACTTGACCCTGCACAAAGTTCTGATTTCCAGGCATGTTTGGAAAGCCCATGGGACGCTTTTGCATGCCTGCAATAAGCATTCAGTCCATCAATTATGTCATACAGACAGCCATCAAGTCACAGCCAAAGTCATACGATGCAAGACCATTTTTAAATAATTCCAGAATAGTATAGTTATAAAACACAATTTTTTGTTAATTAAGTGGTTAAGTCAGCCTACCTGGCATTGCACCTGGATGAACTTGGGCCCCTGGCTGTCCATGCTGAGGCATTCCCATAAAGCCTTGCTGCATATTACCCTGCTGACCGAGAGCTGCTCTTCCTGGGGAGCCCACACCCTGGGGGAAACCCTGTGGGGTTGTTGGTCGCTGGGCCATCATGGGAGGTGTCCCGGGGGAACCTTGCTGGAAAGGAGATGAGGAGGACCCGGGGGACTTGGCAGCAAGGCTACCCTGCTGTCCAGGTGTTGGTGGGAGCGGCGGAGGGGGCCTAGGGGGTCCTACTACACCACCAGGCCCTGTCTGAGGGCCTTTAGGCTGAGGGGCTGCAAACTGTCCCATGCCACCCTGTTGCTGTTGCTGCTGCAACTGACCCTGTCCCATAGCATTAAATACCTGTCCAGCCTGCTGGCTGCCATATGGGTAGGGAGGTGGAGGGTGGTTTGGAGTCTGAACGGCAGCTAGGGAAGGGGGACGCTGACCAATTTGGCCTTGAGGAGGTGGCTTTCTCCATGTAGGGCCTCCTTGGGCGGCTGGTGACTGTAGGACCCCAGATAACTGGTTCCAGTTAGGAGGAACACCCATCTGGCCTGAGGGGTTGAATGGAGGTCTAGGTCCAAGCTGGGACAGTTGAGCTTGTTGCTGTTGTTGCTGCTGTTGTTGTTGTTGGTGCTGCTGAAGCTGTTGCAAGGCGGCAGGGTTAAGCTGCCTTCCAACCTGCAACGCTTGCATGTGATGGGCTGCCTGTGGGGGCATTTGACCTGAGCCGTGGGGACCAGCCTGTTGGTGCTGGAGTTGCTGCTGCTGCTGAACTGACATCATTGGGTCCATCCCGTCTGTAGGAACAGAATTAGGGTTTAGTTTTTTTGTAAGCTCAAGTTATTTTCAAGCAGATATGAAAAATATATGCAAAGTAAGAAATGTACCACAACAAATAAATAAAGTAGCAAACCTGTCTGAGCAGTTGATCTTGGACCTCGGGGGTGCATCTGTCCACTGCTGCCTGGAACCATCACCTGACTGGCCATGCTGGGACCAGGGGGCACCATTGATGGATTGGGCATCCTCATAGCTATAGCACATGCAAGGTCTTAAAATTAATGGTGCGCAAGCAGTCAAACATCTAGCAGTAATTATCCACATGTAAAATCTTACAGATGTCTCATACATGTTGTGTATTTACACACACACACACACACACCATAAAACTAAACAATTAACTGGAAGATAATAACACATATGTCAGTCCTTTTGGACAGGAGAGAGGTCAGTTATGTAAGGAATAAACTCAAACTCTCTGAAGAATATTATAATTTCAGCTGATTAAGTCGAAGCCTTAACATTTTTATAATGTACTTTGACAGTGGTTAGCAACCTTGGCTTTGCCTCGACCCCATAACCACCCCGGTGTACATTATTTTCCACTAACGGGAAAGCCCAGCATGGTTTATTTTGCATATACCACCGCTACCAACAATGATTAGATATTAGTTACTTTCATCTATAATATTATTGGTTTTTATCAACTTAATCAGCTGAAATGAAACTCTGAGCATATTGTTTTTGCGTTGTCAAGCAAACATCTGGTCATTTGTAATGCATTGATTTGGAACTGTTAAAAAGGGAGAGGTCCCGTTATTTAAAATTAATGCACACCCATTACGTTATTGACCAATCAGAATCAAGTATTTAACAATGCTGTGGTATAAGGAGCGTAAACTGTGTGTGCATCATACCTGGACCAGGCTGACCTGGAAACCCCATGTCCATTCTCATCTGGCCAGGCATCCCAATTGGTCCATTCACCCTGACCTCTTGGCCTCTGTTCTGGCCCATGGCGACATTGATGGGTCCCTCCCCTGGCCACAGCAGACACAGACAGAAAACATAAGCGTTATGTCAATGTTTCTAACAAGTGCACTTAAATCCAGAAGATTGGATGTATGTGACATGTGACAATAATTTTGCTTCGCCCATACCCTCTATTTGTACTGAGAGGATGCCCAGGTCTCTTAGCTGTTGCTGGTTGTTCTGGGCCAGCAATCTCAGGCGTTCTGCGGCATCCCTGGGAATGTTGAAAGTAACACGTACACTGTTCCATGGCTCCACTCGCTGTGGCTGCAGCGTTTCTGAGCCTAGAAGGAGAATGGAATATGATGAAGACAATAAACTGAATTGGTAGAGATGGCGGGTGCAAGATGGGATAACACAAGAAGTTGTTAGCACAGGTGTTCTGAAAAGAGCGCAGCCTGTTGTACAAGTGATGCTTTACATATATCCGACACTTTACCTAAATCAATAATGCTGGGTATGCCATTGACGACTCTGTCAAGTTTTTCTGCAAAGTCTTCATCCTCCAGGTTTCCTTTAAAAGCAACAAAAATTGTAAAATGTCCCTCATCTCCACTGCTCTCGTCTTTGCTTTCTTGCTCAACGAAGTCCTCTTCTGTTCTGCTTCCATGGCAACCACCAGTATCTTCCACTACATCCTCCTCTACTCCAGAGTCCCCATTGGAGTCATTATCACCTTCCAGCATTTTTGTCCCCAGGGGCAGCTGAGGTGGTATATGCGGATGTGCCATCCTCTCCCTATACTAGGAGTGGCCTGGGAAAGCTTAGTCTGGTTATGCTGAAACAAAAGAGGAATGGATTTTTTTAGGTCCTAATTGTAATTCACAGGATAACTAAATAATAACACACACAACGAAAACGCGCTTTTAAGACATAAGGTTTCAATGCAACGTCTTTAGTTCAGTGATGAATCCACCTATGATCAGCTAGATGTGATGATGCCACACAGTTCACTTCGCTTTACAGTGACACCGTTCCTGCCCGAGCGCCATACGCACTATGCACATATCGCGTTGATTCGACTCATTGGTTTTCGTGCAGAAAATAACCCGATCTTTTACTTAAGAGTTGTGCATATCCACAGGCTCACACAACACACAGCTTATCCCGTGTAAATGTGCTAGCGCCGTTATCTGCCCCGCATCATAGGCCTCGGCACAAGCTAACGCCTACCCATCAGATCTGACCCTCGAGAAATGAACGTTTACTACGTTTAATAAACGCGTTCACACATAACGTTATTTTTTGACACGGTACTTTTGGAAGCATGTTATGCAAATACAAGTGCACAACAAGGACAATATAACACATTTGAAAAGCGGCTCATTAAAGCTTATAGTTAGCTAGCTAGCCAACCCTAGCTAGCCTGTTAGCGTTGCACTTGATTCATCGTGAAAACATTGCAACATTTCTGAACTCCTAAATTAGCCCATTAGTCGGGCTTGTGTTGCTTTAACCAACAAAAAATGCACAACACACAACACCGTACACAAGAAACACACATTGCTCCGAAGCCTTACCAAACACATCCATGGGAATATAAATGCAGCAGCAAATCGGGGCATCTGCAAGCTAGACGACCCAGCTAACAAAACACGGAGCACACGGAAACCAGAGCGCGTCCCTTTGGTTCCGTCTGTCCTGAGTTCCTATCAGGCCCAACAAAGCGTTTCATCTGCCCAGCATCTACTATTGATATATTCATTCATTCTAAATGTAGTTAAAAATAAATAAGCGTAATAGTCATTCATTTATACATTTATAAAAGTCCCCTGTTTCAGTATCATTGGTATTATTGGATCACATCAAATATTTCTATATAAATACTTCTATATACAAGAACAATATACATATTTTTAAATGTTATGCAATACCTTTAAATACATACATGCTTCAAACTATTTGGCTGTATGAGAAAATGAATGGGGAAAATAAACATTGCTCTCAGTCTCAACCTGTGTGCAAACATTTTATTATTGGGCATAAGCGTAATTTTGATCAAAATCAAATACAAGAATAAATAATGCAAACATGAGCTGCATGTGCAAATAGGTATTTTAAGACAACTTATTCTAAAGTGAAGGCAACAAGAATCAGCAACAAACACTATTCGCAGATACAACTATAGCTGTGTTTGGTCAGAAAGTCAGATTTGATATTTCTGGTAGTTAACTTTACAATGCAATGCAAGTATAAGTATAATACCAATTGTATACAATACAACACAATATTGATTGTAACTACATAAGGAATATGAAAATGAAAAGCAAATGCATTTCACATTGTAACAATTTTAAAACATGTTCTCATAAAAAATGTTCAATATTTATTTGCACACACCTATGTATTAACTATAAAAATAAAATAAAAAGTTGTAAGTGAATAAAATCATGCACAGAATGTTTTCTTAAAAGCAACATTTAGATGCATTTATTCTACAACTGCTGATAAGAAAACCTCCCCCAACTACACAAAAACAAAACAAAACCTTGTATTATCAATTTGAGACATCTATGTTTTACTGCATATCCATAAAATAAATATTTTTAAAATCCAAAAGGATGTTATGATTGCGCTCACAAAAGGTAGTCACACATCACATTCAAAGCATGAATGTGTAGCATCCAACATTTATAGAATATTTGTATACATTTATCTTATAAACAGTTTAAACTTTGTGTGATTTTATACTCTTCTTGTGCTAGTCAAAAAAATGAAACCAAATAAATAAACTCAACCGATGGTCCTATTTTAGTCATGTGTTCAGTCTGACACAATGTCTTTGAAAGAATGCATGCTAGAAATGTGTTTAGTGGGTGTAGGTGACTTAAAATATTTTGACACGTGTCACACCTTTCATAGCTGCTGTTGGCAATGAAATACAAATTCCTTCCTTTGACTCTACCTTTTCTTCCAAATGAACTGCATTGTTGATGTATACACAGTGGCAAACGGCTGTGTCCTTCAGTGTTACGAGTTGCACTATATAACCCAGAAAAGGGAGCCTTCCCTGTGGGTTATTGTGACCTAGAACCTTTAAGCAGTGTGTAAAAGACAATGGTTTCAGCTAGCATCCCTTGATAGTGTGTGGCTGCGTCCATAATCAACAAAATATACATTTGAATCCGTAGCCTACTTTTGTGGTGACTACTTGTCTAAAAGGAGATTTGTTCTTCATTTTGGATTACTTTACTAATAGACTAGCCATTATTCCACCTCCTTCTAAGCCCCTAACCCAGGAATAATTTCACTCCTGCGTGGTATCCACGGATAACAACCTCTAAACGTGCATTTAGCTACAGTAAAACTATCCTTTGTGGCGTTCCACTCCATCCTCCACCTACAATCCCCAGTAAGGCTAGGGCTAGGGCATGTTCATGGACATGGTGAGAGCTGAAGCATCTGCACTCCGGGGGTCCTTCACCCCAATAATGAGATCATTGGTTCTCCGGGTGCCCTCCACCATTGACAAGACACCCGTCCTCTTCACCTCGTGACCTTTGGCCTGTAGGACAATGACATCCTCCTCCAGAAAGTCCGCTGGATAGGATCAAAATACATGAGGTGCAGGATGGAAAGTTTGAGTTAAAAAAAAAAAAGTCAAAGAAAAACCAGTTGCTGATTCCCTACTGACTGAGACAGAGCCTATAGGCATTGCAAAGTTGGTTGTGTCTTTAGGTCATACTCACAGTCCACTAAAAGGGTGTTGGGCTGTATCTGTGGGTGGAGTCTTCCGTACGCTAAGCTGTCGCTCAAGTTCTTACGTGACGACAGCACATTCATCAGCACCTATGATATCAGAAGACACAGTGACAGTACACGCAAATTATGTCACAATCAAACCAGCCAATAGTATTGGATAATAGCGAAGGAAATAACACAGACTCTTATCGATGGACTTTGGCATCGATCTATTCAATCTTGTAAGCTAGTGTATATAACCTGTGTGATGCCGCTGAGGGCCTTCTCTCCATTGGAGGATCCCAGGGCCACATAGGTTCCACACAGCCCCACAGCAGGTCTAACAGCTGTGGGCATCAGAAAAGACATGGGCCTCTTTCCAGGCTGGATGTTGTTGTGCTACAGTTACCGGGGAACATCGTGGACCAAAACATTATAGGTTGGTAAAGGTTGAGAGTTTGGTTGAGAGTCTTGTTTAGGGAAATAAGTCAATGGTAACATTACCGGGTTATGCTGCGAGGAGGTTTGTGTTTTATTAGGCCAGGAAAAGGCCAGGATCTGGCTATTCAAAAGGATTCCTGAAGAAGTTAGTATCCTACTTCCGAATGGCTTGTTCACGGAGCTAAGCAAAAACAAACATAAAAACATTAAATGCAAAGAAATCATTGCTTTAGTTGCTTTTAAGGAACAAAAAACAGGCATTTTGTTTTAGTTTTTTCCATGGAGGGCATCATTTAAAATCAAAGCCAAGTAGACTAGAAGCAACTGAAGCTCATGAGTACCTCATGACGGACACTATGAAGTCGTCAGGCCCCATGACCATAACCTGGCTCGTCACTCCTTCTTCTTCCAATGCAAATGAGGGTGTGTAATGACCAGCTGGAAACGCCTGAGTGTCATTGATCATCTGCCGAAGTCGGGCGGCCTGGGTCTTACTGGCAGGTAGAACAAAAAGCATGAATATAATATAAATGAGTTATGTAGCTATGATTATTAAGGTTGAACTTAGATAGATCAAACCAAGGAGAACTTACCTCAGCATCTCAGACACTACCTCTGAGACAGAACTGTTGTACATGGGGTCCCCCAATCCACTTGCAAGAGCCAGTGCTATTTTCACAGACTTGGGGAGTGCCATGAAAGAAAAAGAAAAAACAACATGTAATCAATTAGTGTTGAAATACATACAAGAGAATGAAACAGTATCTTCATCACATACAACAATACATTATTTGGTGTAGTTTATCGATCTAACTGCCCTGACTTGACTGAAGAATTCACCTGTTGACATTTGGTCTAATTTACCATTATAGAACTACTTTGGTATTCATTCACTTTGATATTCATTTTTGTGAGTACAACAAGTATTCACGTGAAGATATATGATGTTACCTCTGCTATCCAGTGGTAGGTGCTATTCCTGGGCACCTGGTTAGTAATGTTGTAACCTTCCAGGATGTTGAGAGCTGTGATCAAGGCCACGCCAGCATGTGGGGCTGGGGCCGCCATTACGTGGTGTCCTGCACAACAAGAAGACATAAAACAAGATTATAGAAGAGGTTGGATGAGTCCATTGAGAAACACCTTAAACTAATGAGATTACTTTTTTTTTGTATATAGTATGCAAGCTGGTGTTTACCTTGATAGATGACCTCAGCTGGCTGGCGCAATGCTGTGCTGTAGTTTGCAAAGTCATTTTCAGACGCCACTCCTCCTCTGGCTTGTACCTTTTGAAAAGAAATCATGGTGCGTGTGAATCAATCGTCTTCTGTTCTGTTTGGCCACATTCATTTACAAAAATAATGGCGGACCTGTAGAACCCGAATCCCAACGTTAAACCACACAAAAAAACCAAAATGCGTAATATCGTATAGATAATATCGCGCAGAGGTCCCTGCTGATTCCCATCCCTATTAAGATGGATATGACTTTCAGTAATGGGGGTCTTGATGTGGAAGGTGTTGCTACACAATGTTCATAAATAGGAATAGAATCATAGATTTCTACGGGGGAAAAAATATATAGCACAGACTCACAGCAGCAACCATTTCTTGCGTCAGGTTTCCAGAGTAGAATTCAGAGATCCCCTTCGACGCAATCTCATCCAAGATGACCGCCAGATCGAGACGTCTGGTGAACAAGCCTGAGAGGGGAGGCTGGCCGTTGGGCATGAACAACTTCCTGAACGCTTCTGATATGCTCTGGTTCTTAACTGCAGCTAAAGCTTCAGCTATGGAGAAAAAGAAAATGTCCAAATTTGCCACACAAAATCTTTCCTTTTGATATTTGATGTCTTATTATACAACAGTTAGTTCCGGTCAAGTCATCTGATTGGACAAGAGGCATTCCATGAGTGCTGATATAAAGTACAACAGCACTGGAACGTTTTACTGTAATGTATCACTCTGCTCCCGTTTACATTCACATGATATATTGTTGCAAAAACAGTTAACGATGTAATGTTAGATTAATTTGCCTCCTAACAGCCCAAAAATGGATACATTTCCAAAAGTAACGTTTGACCTAAATTATAATTGGTCATCGTCGGAGGATGAGGGGGGAAAATAATAACATTAGGCCAAAGACTGTTTATATGTTGCTTAGCAACATTTTTGTTTATGGAATCCTGAAGGAACTATATTTGTTGGCAGAGCCGAATAAACGACAAAATCATAATCTGTTTCTTGTCTCAACCATTACTTTATAAATAGTTTATAGAAGAACTGTTGTATAAAAGCAATATCACACTCAAGGTCGTGCTGTTATACTGTATATCAGTATAACAGATGTGATTCGGTCGTAGATAGCGTAGATAGCCGAAGATAATCACAGCCGTGCTGTACATACAGTATAACAGCACGACCTTGAGTGTTAAATACAAAATAAGTACCGTAATACAGCTTTTCACCATGAAGTTTAAGTGGGGGCACAGAATCAGGAATAGTAAGAACAATAATGCTTGCTGAATTCATTAGTTAGTACAAAATTACTGGCTACACACCCAAATCATGACTAACATTGAAGCCATTTCTGGCCACATCTGCCGCCAATGTAACCACATCTTTCCATGGCAATCTGAAAAGGGCAAAGGTCATTAAAGTGTACAGCGTTGACAAGACTTGTATTAAATGGCCTGTCATCAATCAATGACACAATCCAACATGGAATGAGATTTATCCTCTTTTATGTGGCAAACAAGCAAGAAAGTGCTATTTGCTACGAACAGCTGAGGCATAATTGCATAGTATCAATGTAATTACATGCTGACACTACAGGGAGAGGTTTACATGTCACATGTTCAGGAGGCATAGCTTCTGATAACAAAGCACCTACAACTGACAGATACTCTCAACAGTCGGTAATACAAAACAAATAAATACATACAGGACAAAACAATGAAGGATAAAGCTTTGGGAGGAACCTTAGGACAGGAAAAACCAGAAGGAACAACAGGAACAACACACACACGCACACAAACAAAAGGCTTCTTCTTTAAGTAATTTCCAGTACCTGCCATAGAGCTGGTGAGCCTGGTGCATCCCACTGAGCATGCCCGGGACTCCCACAAGCAGGCCAGGCTAGAGGAATAGGATTAGGAGATTGTAATACAGTTCAGATCATACTTTATTGTCCCAAAAGGGAAACTCACTTTGCAGCAGGGCATATAAACATTAAAAAGACATTATTGATACAAATTGATACATAAAATGCTATAAGGATGCAAAAATAAAAACAAATGGCAGTGATGTGAGCAGTAGTGTGACACAGAAAGTGCCAAGTGTGCATGTACGATAAAGATAAAGATTCTAATTCTAATAATTGTGTGAATTTAGGAAATGTATTGCATATGGTATGAAGGAGAATTTATATCTATTGCACTTTGCTCTTGGTCATCTCTACCTTTGACCTGAGTGGAGGACAGCTAACTACCTCATGTAGAGGGTGGTCAGGATTCCCTAATACTGACTGTTTCTTCCTCATGACATGGGTGGTTAAAATTATTTAAAAGAGCTGGCTGCTGCACGCCAATGCATTTACCAGCCACCTTAACAACAATAAATGATCAGTAAATGATCTGTAAAAAAGCACCATAAGCTTCCTATCTACATTAAAAACACTGAGCCTCTGCAGAAAGTACATTCTTTGCCGGAATTTCTTATAGATTGCACCTGTGTTAGAGTTGAACTTTAGGCCCTTATCAATAATGCAACCCAGATATTTGTAGTTCTAAACACTGGTCACTTCCTGAGGGAGGCAGGAAGGGAAGGTTGTCTTCTGACTATGGCCATGTCTTTTGTTTTCAGAATATTGAAGCTCATCACTCTGGTGTACAAACGAATAACTAATGAACCCTGAAGCTTACTGACCAGCTGCAGCTTAACCAGCCTCTCAAATGAATTCATGACCAGTGATGTTAGTGCAACAGGCCTGAGGTCATTTAGCTCTTTAGCGGGTTTGCTCTTTGCTATATTAGGCACAATAGTGGACTCTTTCCAGAGTGGGGGACTCTCTGCTTCTCTATGGACAGGCTAAACAAGAAAGAAAATATATCACCCAACAGGTTACTTTATCTGACGTTTCTTTCAACATGGCTTTGACACTCTGTGCATCTAATGTGAGTTTGGTAGTTACCGACCCCTCACTCACACAACTTATTATATTAAATAGACTCATACGTTCATTTGAGAAGTCATATCTCAAGGCACATAACACACATAAAATCCATTTAAGGCATCCGCTAATTCCATGTTATCATGGAATTAGCATCAAAACCACAGATATGAATTGGTTTATCATTACGTTTATTCTGGCCTGTCGTTGCTCTCATACCATCCCACACCGACTGAAGATTGTTTCTCTTAAATGCATCCTGTATTCTGTCCTTACACTGGAGTTTGGCCCTCTTAATTTCCAGTCTGGCCTCTTTCCTCGCATTTGCCCTGTCTGTATCAGATCCATGAAGGAAGGCCATTTGTTTCTTGTGAGATGCTTCTTTCACTGTATGTTGGGATCAGACATGTACTGACAAACCATCAGCCATTGTTAAGGTAGTTAAAAGGCTAAGTGAAATGAAAACTCAACAATCTTTCACATTGTCTAGAGCAATAACAGGGTGACATGCAAATGTAAAGAGACGGGAACACAGTAGCCTACCTTGAGCTCGAGGTTTGCCTCCAGCATTTCCTCGCTGAGAGACGATGGCACTGTCTCTCGAAAGTCAATCACCTGTGTCTTGTTGTTCCGGATGTCGTGGACCAACATCACCCCTCCACTGTGTGGCACATTCACACGGAAACCGAGTTAGGCTGCTGTTGTGTTGTGCCATTTGAGAACAAAACTAAATATACTGTAGTTGGTGGAACTCACCCTCCAATCCCAGAGGTGTGTGGATGGATGACGCCCAGACACAGGGCAGCAGCGATGGCCGCGTCCACACTAGACCCCTGCCTGCCCAGGACATCAAAGCCAAGGGACGTGCACTGGGACACATCGGTCACCACTGCTCCCTGGTTAAAGATCTACAAATAGTAGGAGAGGACGGTAGGAGGGGGGGGGTAGCTGACTGTGAATGCGTGTGTGTGTGAAGGCGAATAAAAACATTCAAGGCAGATGAGAGAATGTGTTAAATGACAGTCAGACAGTGAGATGGGTGCACACCTGTGGATCCCCAAAGTAGATCTGCATGATGAGAGCCACGGTGACCCCCGTGGCGAAGGTGAGACAGGCGGTGATGATGACCGTCAGCCCGTCCCGCTGGCAGGCACAGCCCTCCGCTAAGGGGTCCACGGTGGTCTCATGGAGGGGCGAGATGTCGTGGCTGGCCAGGTCAGAGGCCGACGACGGGAGGCGCTGCAGACGCGCCGACTTCAAAAACCCATCCGGGTCTGAGGAAAAACAACGTTAAATTACTCATTAAACAAAAAAAAGGTTTATAAAATAAAGTAGATCATACCAATACAATTACACTATTGTCACAGTCTGGTGAACGCAGACACAACGGTATAGCTTGGAAGGCTCTGACCTGTATCTTGGTCGCTGAGGCAGTTGTCATCGTCTTTGCGAGACCTGAGCGTGTTTTCTCCAGAGAACCCGTCGTCTTCTGGCAGCCGAGGGAAGCTGGTGATGCTCATGTAGTCGACCGGTGAATACGCACTACCCAAAGTTGTCTCCTGATTTGCGTCTTTATCTGCTATAGGTCCACTGGGACACCCTTGTGCATTTTCGACCGCCGGATTGTACATGACTAGTTGTTAGAGACAAATACAAATATGCAACTGATATGAGAGGTCGGTATGTTGTTACAGGGTTATTATGACTGCGGGACGGGGCGCCTCCTTGATCAAACACGGCTGGATCCAGACACAGACTGTTTCCTCGGAGGATGATGATGAGGATAATGATGATGCATTTTGTTTGGAAAATCCATGTGCAACATCTGTGGAGGGTCGAAAACAGACATTTTTCCAGAGGCGACCGACTTCTGCATCACAGCCACTACAGTCTAGCCTGCAGTCAGGCCGGCCGACCTGCTGCTGAAACACGACAGCAAACAGGCCTAGCGTGACAAAATAACAAATAAACGGGAATGCATTTTTCTTTAATCAAATTGGCGGATGACATCATCCATTTGGAGGTGCGTTTGTTTTTTTAAACACGACATTTTAAAAAAACAAACGCACAACTATTACATAATTCACCCACTCGACACACGCGTCGAACAACGCGATGAGGATGACGATGATGATGATGATGATATACTGTCCACCGATCAAACGTTTCTTACCGTTTCGAAAAGCGAAAGCCTCCTCTGCAAGCGCGAAGCCTTGAGTCTTTATTGTGATGATCAAGCAGGTGAATTTGTCTCACAAATCACAAGCAGCCAGACCCGTGACGTCAGGGCGTCACGTCGTCGCCTTAAAGACGCACCTACACACGATGACGCTTCAATGCATGGGAACCAACATACAGGTATACATACATATACATATATCCAATAATACTTTTAGAAAGAGTTACAGTCACTAAAAATTTTTTTTAATCCTTATAGACGACAATCGTATAAAAATCACAACACTTCATTATTATTATTATTATTATTAATAACCATGTTCAAATCTGTCTATTTGTAGCCTATTTCATTCTTCTCACAATTTGCTCCCGGTCTGTTTTTAAAATGTATTTCAACAAAATTCCATAAAAAAATCCATCATTAGGCCATCATCATACATCGGCCATAACTTTAATCTCACCTTCTTCAGGACAACCTTTGCCCAATTTTCCATTAGATTCAGAGAAACAATTTACCACAACACATTAGAAACTGTACTAGGCTAAATTAATTCAAGAAGCAAATCATACATTTCTATCTGGACCAATTAAGCACTACAACATCATAATCACACAATCACTTTGTACCTCTTATTGTTTTTTTCTTCTTCTCTTCTTAGGTCTCTATGTATTTTGTATTGTGTGTATGCCTTCCCCCTTTTGTAATCTAATGTAGGCCTATCTTTCTTTTAATATTATGTGTAATAAATAAAACAAAACAAAACAAAAACTGTGAAAACAATTATGTTTTAACCATTTTAACAGACAGCAGCCAATTTCTGCGACAAAGCAACAAGACACAGGAAGTTGATTAACAGGTTTTACAATGGCATGGGAGTTGGTGTCATTTAATACCAAACTGGGTGCACCGGTCTGACAGTATCAGTTTGCTGTACAGTACCAGAAGGTAGTCATACTCACTCCACTCCTTTCAAGCAGAGGTTCAAGGAAGGAAAGTGGGTGGATGGATGGTGGGAGGATGGATGGATTCGTTTCTGACCTTCTGGGCCTCAAGCCACATCCTACTTGTCCCCCCCACCGCCTCCCTCCCACCAACATCCAACTTATCAAACCCCTTTCTCAATTTTCATAAATTCTGAAATATCTGGAAAGGGGAGCGTCCCCGGATAAGGAATACCATACTTGAAATGCCATACAAGAAATGCAGGTGGTTTAGGTTTACCTGATTTCAAAATATATTTTTTGGCCTTAATGATTCATCCTTTGCAGAATTGGTTGGTGAAAGACAGGCATCCCCCAGAACTGCTATGAAAACATATGGGGTCAAGCACTTCCTATGCATCCACTTTTTAAACTTTTGAATGAACAAAGTAAGGGTAGAGGTTTTGTGTCCATTGTATATAAACTAATTCAAGACGTTGTACGCATGTCAATGGGAGGGAGGTTACTGTGTCAAATATTGACCTAAAAGATTAGAAGAGTTTGGGATAATCGGTTATCTTCACGGAATCTCAACCACCAGCTGATCCATTTTAAACGTACACATAGATTTTATTTGACTCCACGGAAACGTTGTCAACTCCAATTTACCCCTACTTGCAACTATGTAATACAAAGTCCATTGGAGCATATATGTATATGATCTGGGAATGCCCAGATGTCAATAGTTTTTGGTCCCAAGTAGCCACCTCTGTTTCTAATGTACTGGGAATTCATATACCTTGTGCCCCAAATGTTCTACTTTTAAATGACGACTCATTACTCAGGCACAGAAAATAATTTGGCTGTCGGGTATGACGTCAGCTGAAAGAATGGTAATTATGAGATGGAAGCCTCCCCACTCACTTTATATTAACCAATGGTTCTTGGGTTTTCTAGACGTCATTCATTGGAGCTTTCATTAGCTCAAATAAATGGTGCCAAGGAAACCACTATTGATGTGCTCTCAAAAGCCATAGACAAGGTGAAATTGTCTTATAATTCAACAAATTAAGCCTCTAGGCAACTTTATTGTGAATGCTTTGAAATAATTGCTCTGTGTGTGAAATACACTTTCTGTGTGTGATCTAGGTATGTTGTTTTGGATTTGTCAAATTATTTTAGGATGCTTGCTGGTGTACCATGACGGATTGTGGCTTGCGGTCTGACTTTTTTGCACAAGGTTGCTGATCTTGGAAAGCTACTTTTATGTGGTCTGGGTATGGATGTGAGTTTGTGGGTACGGATGTGCGTGTGTTCGCATGGTCAGGTATCGATTGGGAGGGTGACCCGGACGTAGAAGGGGAACATATGGAATGTTAAGTGTTCTAGCACTCCAGGAATGTCTTTGATGACGGCATTTCGAGTT
>OMKN01066171.1:0-16852 GCA_900302345.1 Melanonus zugmayeri
TGGAGGTGCTGTGTGAGGTTGTATTAAAAAGGTGCTGTAGGTAAGATTTAAGAGCTAGTATTTGAGTGTCATTTGTTAAAGACCCTGGACACCCAAATTCCCCAAAAGCTTCTTCGATTTTTGTGGATGCTTAATGAGACACCCAACTATGACATCATATATGCATTTTTATTATTTCAAGCCAGGTGTCCAGACACTTCAAATATTATATATTAAATATATAATATTATATTTAAATTTTGGCTTGGATACGATCACTGGTATTAGTCATAAGTATCTCCTCCTACAAGTATCATAATATACACCCAGCACTCTTTCCTTTAAACTACAGCCACGGTTGTTTCTGGTCATTTGCATGGGGGGCAGCACCTTAAAGAGACCTCAGAGTGGCGGCAGACTGACCTCTGACCTCTGTGTCCGCTGCCACGGCCAACAGGCCTTCATTAGCGGTGGCGCCGGGCCTGGGCAGGTCATGAATGATTAACCTGTACAGATGGCCATGTCTGGGACAGAGGGTGCCTTGCCTCTATCACCACTGGCCTAGGCTAAAATACCAATGCCCAACCCCCCCATTCCAAAATAAACCATTAACCTGCAATATGGGGAAACCTGAAAGGGGATAAGAGCATTGGCCTCTCCCATTTAAACTCTCTAACAATCTAACAATCTTTTCCACGTGTCCACTCACCGCCCGGGTGACGGAGAGGAAGCGGTCATGGCTGATGAGCACGATGTTGAAGACGGAGGCGGAGCACAGCAGGTAGTCCATGACCAGCCAGAGTTTGCACAGGGCTCGGCCCAGTGTCCACCTGCCGGTCAGGACGTAGGGCATGTACAGAGGGATGCAGAAGGCCCCTGGTGAGACAAAGCGTTAGGGACAAGAGTGTTACTCATGACACATGTCATACCACGCTCACTGAGGGTGGTTGAGGAAAGCAATGACTGGATACATTAATATAGTTGTGCATGTATTCATTCATGCATTCATTCTCACATATAGGCATACAGTACATATGCATACATACAATACAGAAAGACAGACATATAGTGAGAGAATGTTGGTCAAATGAATAACAAGGTTGTGGTCAGTGGTCGAACAATGAAGAGCATAAATAGGCTACATGTTCTACTTACCCACAAGGAAATCCGATATTGCCAAATTCAGAAAGTAATAGTTACATTGCCTCCTCAAACTCTTGTCTACTTTGAAAGCGAAGATGACCAAAGCGTTTCCCAGGACAATCACAACAACCAAAGTCACCATCATCACCACCAGAACGACAAACACAGGTCCAGAAAATACGAAGTTTGAGTGGATTCTGGTTGAGTCGTTGCCAAAATAATATCCGCTTGAGTTAGAAGAACTGATCACCTGATCTTCCGACATTGTCCTTAATTGAAAAAAAATCTAGGTCTCCGTTATTTCGTTCGCCAAACGAACTAGGAAACGCAACAGGTGGCACGCGTGAAATGCCGAATCCAACACCCCATATATAATTTAATCCCGCTCATTCTGATCGAAAAAAATGCATTGACTTTTGCTGGAACTAATGAAAATACAGAAGACAAAAAAAATGCGTGTTGTAGTCTCAAAATGTACCCAGAGCACCTGGTGGATTACGCGCAGTGCAGCGCAGCATCCCATCCTTAGTTCCGTCTCAGCAGCGCTACAGCTGCACGCCACCACCGCTGGACACCTCCTGGACACCTGCCACATCAGACTGGTTGTCTACATCTAATGGAGGAATTAGTAGTTGTTGTTGGTTTGTTTTACGTTTAATGTGTGAAAGGGTCAATAAGCATTAACTTTTTTGAGCCCTACTTGTTTCTCAATGAATATGACCGGTCTGTCTTTCTGTCTGTCTGACTGTCTGTCTGGTAAGGACCAGGGCTGGTTTGAAAACTGATTAATAATAATAACTGGCTTTAGCAAAAGTACAAGTAGCAAATTGAATTCACCGAAATTAGTTTTCCTCATGCAACTGTTTGGACTCAGAAACACAGCCCTGTTTTAGACTTGTGTCTGGTCTCCTCTCCTCTGTGTGACTCAACACAATCTGATTGACCTGCAAAGGTCAATGACCAGGATGAGAAAGAGAGGCAGGGGTAGATTCAGATAGTGTCCCCACAGCATACCTGTTGGGAAGATACATGTAGGCTACTCATGCTGTTCCTATGGCAGCCCCCAGCTGATGGATCTTGTGTTGTAGTCCATTGCAAGTTGCTTATTGTATTCCTGGTCACAGACACACATTTGGCTTTCTGTTGGCCAACAATGTATTGTGGATCCCACAGCTGTGGTTTGAGGACAAATAAGAGATAACACTGCAGCATAGTGGAAGTATAACTGAAGGAGTTGTCCTGTGAACTGTGGCTATTATTTTTGCACAGATGAAGTCCACACAATCTGTAATGGAGTAAATCTCGTCACAACTGCTCAAAGGCAGAGGACAAATTTGGACACATTGGCTCAGAAGTAGGTTTATTAATTTGTGTTCAACACTCCCTTTGAGATTGTCATTTGAAATGAAGAAGAAATTAAAATGCAAAATAAATACATGGATAAATAAATAAAACAATATAAATACACATGGAATTGTAATGTCGAATGGAAGTTGTTTTGTTCTGGTTCTTTTCAGAGCAATTCTCTGATTAAATTATGTAAAATACTAATTTAATTTCCCAAGTGCACTCTATTCCATGTGAGGATACTATTTGAGGCTGTATTTTTTAAATGTAGGGCCCTAGGTGCACAAATTTAAATTTGTTCAATGTGCAATGCAAAAATTCTCTCATAAGGGCGCAATAGAAAATACACAGTAGTGTGATGTCTCACCCTGCTCCTTAGGTTATGTTTTTTCTTGTTTCATTTATTGTTTCATTATTCCATAGACATATAAATATACATAGACACCGCCTTTGGATCGTACGTCATAATCGTCGCCATATTGGAGAGGCCAAGACTGGCCTGTAAACACATACACAGTTTTTCTGGATAAAAAGCACTATAACGATAATATATATATAATATAATATATAGATCTATATATAATATATAGATAATGTATAATAATATACCGTCATTTTTTTTACTCCATGTAGATCAGAAATCCTTGAATATAAAAACAACTCATTGAAATCTGTTGAGAAATGTAAACATTATAGTGCTTTTTATCCAGAAAAAACACAGCTCCCCCGTTTACTTGATTACACATGTACCAAACCTTTTCTGGGTAAAGACTATTTTTGATTCTGCCTCTGAGTTGTGCAATTGAGTCCTCTTGCCAGTATTTACACTAGCCATTACAGTAGGAACTGTCCAAAACAATGGACTCAGCCGACTCTGACTCTGTGCATGCTGCACTATGAGCCCAAGGCAAACAGATTCATCACCATGACGAGCAACTTGCCTCAATCGGCCAGGGAGGGAAAGAGCTGGCTGCACGCCACGAGGGCTTCCAGGCCTCCATCGGCAGCCGGGTTAGTCGCCTGAGTGATCAACTCCAGCAGCTAGTGGCAAACTTAGAGACGATCGCCATCTCTTCTCCAGTTCCAGCGCCAGCTCCGGCCCACGACCCAGTTTCTGTCCCTGCTCCTCAACCTGCTCCAGCTCCTACTCCAGCCCTGGTTCCCCATCTCTCCCAACCGGAACGGTTTTCCGGGGACTCTGGGAACTGCCGGTCCTTCCTGGTCCAGTGCGGTCTGCATTTCCCTCTTTCCAGACAGAACGCTCCAAGGTAGCCTACGTCATCTCCCACCTCACCGGCAGAGCTGAAGCCTGGGCTACGGCCGAGTGGTCCAGGAATTCTCCTGTCTGCTTTTCCCTGGAGCTCTTTGAGTTTCCAACTACGCCATTGAGTTCCACACCCTGGCAGCTGACAGCGGCTGGAACTTTTCTTCCTTGTTCGATGCCCCTCTGGAGCTCCCCCCTGACCTGGATTCTTTCTTCGCTCTAGCCATAAAGATTGACAATCGTCTCCAGGAGACAGAGAGAGAGAGAGATCCAGGGCTGTCATTTTGCCTCCTGTTCGAGAGAGGGCAGGCCGCTGCCAACCGCTTTTCGTTGTGGTGTGCTTCTCCTTGTCGCTTCCCGACGGCCGACTCACCAGCGCCCCCTACGGCGTCAGAGGAGCCTATGCAGTTGGGGAGAGCCAGACTCACTCCCAAGGAGCGACAGCGCCGTCTACGAGAGGGCAGATTTATCTACTGTTCTCTGCTTGGCCACTTCATGTCAGCTTGTCCAGTAAAAGACAAGGCTCATCAGTGAAGAGGAGGGCACTGGTGAGCCGAACCACTTCTTCTACTTTTTTCTCTTGACCTCTCACTCAAGCTCAGCTCATCACTGAGAGCTTCATTGATTGGAGGTTAGCCAAAAGACTTAGACTCCATTTGGTTCCCCTGCCCAAGCCATTAGAAGCTAATGCTCTGGATGGACGGCTGCTGTGTAGAGTGACTCACCGCACTCAATCTGTTCAACTTGTCATCGCCAAGAATCACACTGAACTCCTGAGCTTCCATCTTTTCAATTCCCCATTACATCCTCTTATCCTGGGTTTTTCTTGGCTCCCTAAGCATAACCCTCAGATAGTCCACCGGGGAGGTTACAGGTTGGGGCAAGGGGATGCTCACTTACCTGCCTCCTGCCAGTTTCTTCCCCAGAGCCTCCTCAATCCTCTGACTCTGCGCCCCCTGTGGTTCCTGAGCCACCAGTGCCTCCTGAGTCTCCTCCTTTCTCACCTCATCCGGCATCATCGGACTCCGACTTCCCGGATCTCTCCAGTGTTCCATCATGTTACCCCGACCTCAAGAGGTTGTCAACAAAGCCCAAGCTACCTCCCTGCCTCCTCACCTATCCTACGACTGCTCCATAGACTTGCTCCCAGGAACGCTTCATCCTTTGATTACTGAGGCCTGAATGGCATTACCATCAAAAACAGTTACCCCCTCTTTCTTATCTCATCAGCATTCGAACATTTGCAAAGTGCTAAGATCTTTACCACGCTAGACCTTAGAAATGCATCATTTGGTAAGGATAAGGGAGGGGGATGAATGTCTTTCAACACTCCCAGTGGTCACTAAGAGTACCTTGTAATTAATTTTGGCCTCACCAATGCTCAAGCTGTGTTTCAGGCACTGGTAAACGACATTCTCTGAGAGATGCTCAACCGGTTCATTGTCTTCCTCTTTCTGCAGCACCTCCTCGACCACCAGCTCTTTGTCAAGGCTGAGAAATGTGAATGTGAATCATTGTCTCAGAGGATCCAAATGGATCCAGCGAAGGTCAGTGAAGTCGCTCAGTGGCCCACGCCCACTAGTTGTAAACTAGTTCAATGCTTTCTAGGTTTTGCAAAGTTCTACAGATGCTTTATTAGAAATGTTGGCACCATTGCCGCCCCATTGCATGACCTCCTTTAAGGTCAAGTTTCTGTGGTCTCCCCAGGCGGATCTGGCTTTCTGGAGGCTGAGAGAGAGCTTCACCTTCCACCCGTCCTCACTCTCCTGGATTCCCGTCAACAATTTATTGTGGAGGTACTGTAGATGTCGTGCTGTCCTCTCCTAGCAAAAACAAGTTTTATCCCTGTGCCTTCCTTTCCCAGAGACTCTCTCCTGGAGGAGTGGCGCCACTTGTTGAAGGGAGCAAAGCACCCTTTCTTTGTTTGGACGGACCATAAGCACAAATATGACTTGACTGCTGTAGTGTAGGGTCAAGTGTCTCAATAGTAAATAGTGAAAAAGCAGTAAAAGGTCAGAAACATTTAAGGAGCTCAATTTACTTTAATGAGACAATTAGCATTATTCAAATCCACCCAGGGTGCTAAATGGATTTTTTTGTTGAGACACAGAAGTGGTGCAAGGCAGAATAATCAAGTCATTTGAAGCTCATTTTACAAGTCATTCATGTCCTGTTTTAGAACAGTGGAGTTGATGGACAATTCAGCCCTGAACCTTCTCACCTGCCATTCTCAACATAGAGCAGAGGGGGGGGGGGTCTTAACTGTGCTGCCTATTGAACCTCACCACCATCATTATATGAAAGGTGAATTGATGTTTTAATACAGCGTAACATGACTAAACAGTAAATAGTAAGTGTAGAGTGTGTGTGGTTGGTGTCTGGTTTAAGCAGCCTCACCTGGCCCGAGTCAGACTGATTAGACTCTGGGGCTGGGTGAGGCTGCACACCTGTGGTGTATTTAGTAATCAAGCCCACGGATTAAACCAGCCACCCCCACACACACTCATGACTGAGCCATGACATGGCAGTATTCACCACCTGCTCAGCAAACAATTATTTGGGCATCTTGACAATAAACCGGTTTCAACATCTCCCCGTGTCCTGTCCTGTTGGAGAAGCCCGGAACGAGCCACATTTGGGTGGCTAGTAGTAGTGAGTCTGCTACAGTAAGGATACACACCATTACAATATGGTGTGTGTCAGAATAGTCATGTTACTGCATACTAGTTCTCAGAGACCAGAGAGAATGCCAAGCAAACAAATTGGATGCTAATGTTACAAAAAATGCAGCAGGGAATTATTAATACAATTCATGGAGTTTGTGTAAAATGGGAGTTGAACCTGTAAAAGACACTTTGAAAGAAATTATGTGAAAAGATTGCACAGCTCATAAATTACATGACATTATCTGAACACACAATGCAGCAATCAGTCCCTCAAAGCATCAGGTGAGCATTCACCAACAATGATTTGTGTTTTTAGGATAGGGGTATATTATGGGGTTGTAGATAGAGACCACAGGAGGGTGAAGCACCTCTCTGTGCTGTTTGGAAACAGGATTTTACCACGTTCAAATGAGCCATTGGATACATAATACTGTCCCAACATAAATATATATATATATCTGCTTCCTTGATAGACCACTTTCTGCCCATGAAATTGCCAAACAAGTCAATACATACAAAAGCACAGCCAGGCTGGAAATTTGATGTTTTGAAATATTGCCCACAAAAAGGCTCAATTATTCCATTATATTAAAGCCATCCTATTGTATTATCTCACCCTATATAAAACATGTTTCACAAAATGTTTTTCATAAATGCTACCACAACCTTGCTATAGGGCAAGGCTATTATGATGCATATATGCCTGATATACTAAGCACATTCCATTGCTCTGGGTGTGATTCATCGTGACAACATTTTGTCTTGTTAAATTTTTAATTTTTTTTGGCCCGCTGGGTAATCCATACAACCCAACCCCACCTTCAAATCTGATTAAATATTAATATAACATGTTTAAATATTTATTGTATTATTTATTGTTATAAAAAGAACAACACTTGAGATGTTACAGAACAATAAAAACATGTGAAACTAATGGCGTTGAACAGCCACATTTAATTGGCAATAGAAAGTCGAAAAACGGCTTCACTTGCTCAGAGGCAGTCATTCTGAATATTCTATACATACTTTCAGAATCATTTTTAGGTGATAACGCATCCTAAATCTGACTTTTTGTGCGTGAACAGACAATTTTCTTACAGCTCACCTGTATTAAAACAAATAGTACACACATAATGTAATAGTATGACATCAATCATATTTTAATTCACAATAGGTCAGAGAATCAGGGTGACAGCATTATCATACAAGTTGAATACATTCTATACAAATAGCATCCAATAGTTACATACTGTGGATATCCCTAAAATGAAATATAAGCAGAACAATTGTGTTCCTTGGATGCATAACTAATTATAGTTAAGTTATTATATAGATAATTATAATCAAGTTCAACATATGTTGGTGGTTTTGAATTGTAGCAGATCTCCCTGCTACCTGCCACTGAAGTGGCTTTCCTGGGCTACTCCGGTGACCAGGACACAGGTGTATGTTGTGGATGTGTGTATGAAAACTGGTTTATTGCAGATTTGAACAATGGTTTGATGGCAGAGCAGGTGGTATATTGCAGACGTGTTAGCGCTCCCCTCGAGTGTGTGTGGTGATGGCTGGTTTACTGGATGCACCACAGGTGTGCAGCCTCGCCCAACCCAGTCTAATCAGCCTGACTCAGGCCAGGTGAGGCTGCTTAAACCAGCCACCAACCACACACACTCCACATAAATGCACCGAAATGGGAAGACACCATTCATCCAGGTGTGCCCATCAGGCATCTGTGTAGCTTAGCAACACCAAATTCAACAAGATCATAGCAAAAAACATATTTTTCACTGCATACTTGTGTCTCTTTCAAGTTAGGAGAAACACGTGTGTGTGTGTGTGTGTGTGTGTGTGTGTGAGTCAAGAGACGATGTGTGTATAGGCCTAATTGATGCCCCCCCCCTCCCCCCTCTCTCGTCTCTTAAATGTCCCCATTGGGAATACTATCTTGCTGCTTCTTTTGAAGCGGTGGCCTTCTACTTGCTGCCATTATCTTGTCATTTGTGGGGGATTAGGTGGCGTAGCGCACACACGCAGTCACCCGTTGCTCAAGAAGTGTGACAGCTTACAATAATTGCCAGGCTAATTAACATTACTCACACCATTCACATCTTCCCTCGCAAAGCACCAGACCTGATTTGATGAATATATGCTCGCGTCATTTATTCAGCAGTTCTGCTTTTTTTTTTCCTCATGGACCCATTGAGGTAAGTCTGAGGGTAGTGTGGTGATGGTAGGCCTATAGGTCAATTGTATTGTATTTTGTATTGTCTCTGCACATTAAGGCCCAGAATGTAGGCTACACTAGGGTCACCACCAAGAGGGAGCCTGACCATGAAATGTATTATATTGAATGGAACCAATCATTCCTCGAGTGTGAACAGCAGAATAAGAATGTGCACTTTTTTCTCTTTAAAGTATAACCATCTACACCAGAAATCATATAGGCAAGGTAGGATGATACCTATAGGATGATATAGGGTGATAGGATTTGAAACTTGACCAATGACAGGAAAAGAACAGTGCCTTTTAACAGCAACAACTTTAACAGTTGTTGTCTTTAAAGTGGCAATGTTGGCGGCACCTATGGCGATAAGCAGTAATTGCAGTTTTTGGACCTCACTTCCCAGATGTCACTTCCAACAGTGTCTGCCTGTGTGACGTCAGTCAGTTGGCAGGTGGTTTAAGCTTCCTACCCACTAGGCGGTACACACTACACACTACACGACTGGTTTTGAAGATCAGTCTTGCCTTGCCGTCGGGTCATGGTCCACACTAGGCGATTCTACTATCCGATTATCTGCGCATTCCAGCTTTTTTCTTTTGCCAACCGGTTGTGGTATTTCTTGCACGAAATGTTGAACAGACATTCATGCTCTTGCCAGAGTTCAACCAGTTCTCCATCGCTGGCGTCAGAGGACACAAGGAATAGCTGCTTTGGACATAGTTCTTGACACGTTTGTAGAACTTGTAGAAATTGTAAAAATTGTAGGAACTGTAGCGGTTGTTGTTGTTGTTGTAAACAGTGAACTCACTCCCAGTTCATTTCCCTTTTCTTCCTCTTGACCTCACATCCCATTGGCCGTTCTTGACCTCAAATCTCATTGGCTGTTGCCGGTGTAATCGCTGATCTTAGTCTAATTGTGCAAACAAACACACAAAAAATGGTGTGTTTTGAGACCCCCCACACTACATGACAATCAGAGGTGAGTCAGTCAGCCCTAGATTCGGCGGGTTTGTCCCTAGTGGGTAGAAGCCTTTACTGCCAACACTAGCATTGTTGCCACCGACACCCAGTTCATAACATTCATAATACTGCAAATGCAAGGGTTTTCATCAGTGGGCCATAGACTCAATCACCATTGTGTTACCTCATTTGGCCATAGTGACTTAACAGACATTTAGAAGGAGTGAGAAGGAGTGTGTGTAAGAGGCTCTTCACATGTTTTCCTTAGGATAGTCCAGTGGTGGATTTAGGTATGGGCGGCAATCGCGGCATCTGTTGCATTTTTCTGGTTTGTGCGAAATCATTAAGAATAATATAAAACCAGTCTGCACACCCACCAAGGTGAATTGGTTTAGTCTTGACTCTTGGTTGATAGTGTTGGGGGATGGGTAATGTATTGACACGAGTGCCAAATGATTAAATCAGTTTAGGAAAAAGAGGAAAGAAGAAGAGGAGAAACATGCAAAATATAAAGGTATGCAGCTATGTCATCTCTTTATATAAATTAATATGTGTAACAGGCGTGATCTTGCGTTGTGTTAAGGAACCACAGATCAGGAATTCCAGTTGAATTGGATTTATTCTGATAAGACAAACGTTGCAATCACTGATCTGCTCTCTAACATGTAGTATCTTCCACAATGATACTAGAATAGAAACACTCATGTTACCATACACAGAGCTTAGTAGTTGTCTACCTTATCTAGCAATAAAATCTACATATCGTTGTTTGTAGAACAGAGAATATGCAAATATATAACTGCACAAAAGTCTTTGTTCATGTCTAAACTCCTGGTGCATACAGTAAACATCAATATAATGATGAAATTATGAATAAAAATGAACACTCTAATAACCGTGACCTACCGCTTACACAGGTAAGTCGAACTGGGAAGAGCAACCACAGATATCTTAAAGTGACAGTACACACATATCTTAAAGTGACAGTACACTAAACCAAAATACACATATTTACACCTCTGGTGCAATGGCAAGTGGAAGCATTAATAACCATGCATGTAATGAAAAAGGCTAGTATAACACTTATGTTTGTTAGTCTATGTTGCTGCTATGTTGCTTGCTATGCTATTACACATTACATATTACACACTGTTTACAACATAACTAGCACATTGTTATGCATAACGTTCAAGCATTTAACTGACATGTTACACTGTCGGATCACAGTTTAGAAACATACAAGGAAAACCAGTCTTGCATTCTTGACGTGCTCAAAATTGTCCACAACTAGTTGACTGCTGCCCACAGCACCGACTAGTGGTTATAGTAGTTGACTAGTTGACTAGTCGGTGAAACCCCTACTAGGTCCTGAGCATTTCCAATGCTGTAGGGCAGGCTAACGTAAAATATGTCTATATTATGCTGATGTTGTATCTTTTGTAATATATTGAGTCTTTTGGGGTGTCTTATGCCTTGTCTTTGTTATTACTTTCTGATATGTATGAGTCTTATTTTTGTATATTTTATATTTAGTTATAGTTAGTAAATGTTCAAGTTCAAGTTCATGTTATGATTATTTGTGTTGTTCCAAATGAATGGTGCTTTTTTTTGGGGGGGGGGGGGGTGCTGAAGGGGGGGTTCGCCCAGGGCACCATACAAGCTAGAACCACCACTGCATAGTCACGGGACTATTTTATGTCTTATGTCCCCCACTATAGCTGGGGGACGTAGGTCAGTGAAAGAAAGAAAGGGGCCTTCGTAGACAATATAGAAAGATTACTGTTTCTTGAATCTCCTGAAACACTCTAGGCTTGTTCCATACATGTCTTCTTACGTTTGTCTGAAATGTCGTGGATCAGCCTTGTGCGGATGACTCTGCATTTGTATGTATAAGTGTGTGTGGGAGACTGATGCATCTCAGGAATGCATGGAAGAGGGGCCTAGAAGATTACCCTTTCCAACTGGTGCATGGTTAAACTCATCAGGTAATAAAACTGTCTTGAGTGTCTTTGCAGTTTTTAATTCAAGTTAAGGTTTTTACTAATTATTTCCCACACATTGAATCCATTTTTTAAATATATAATTTATATTATCTATGTATTATCTACTAACATTGGTGACGAATCGGCGTGTAAAGACGACATTTCCCACACGTATTTGCCTAGTTGGCGTTCTATACATACGTGCGCGGTGACATATGACGGCGCCCTCTGAGTTCTCGTCTCGTCACGTGACGCGGAGGGGCGACAGCGGCTGTCAGCTGATTTAAAAACCCCGCCTTTCACCTGCCGCTGTTCGTCACGAGCCGCTAGTTTCACTCATGTCCGTCAAACCTGTACATTTAAATAAATGCACAATTGTCTTCTCCCAAAAGATAAGAAAAGTCACTAGGTAGGTACATAAGGAGTTGGTTTCTATTACAATAAGTAAAGTTTCCATTCTATCCAACCTAGTCGCTGTAGGGTAACTTACGTGTCGCTGTATTGTGGTAAACACAAAATAACACCTTTTAAAACGGCCTATTGCGGTCTGAATGTACACACTATTTAAGAGCATCGGTCGTATGTGTCTTGTCAAACTTAAAGGTAAAGGAAGGATTAAAGGAAACTGACTGATTAGTGAAAGTCAAGTGGTCATGGATCCGGGCGACCCGGAGGACCAGCTCCTCCGCTACGCACAGGAGGGCGATTCTTCTCGTGTTCAGAGTCTCCTCCGGTCCACGATGGACCAAAGTCACCGTTTCAATCTGAACTGCAGATGTAAGTGCAGGTTCCCCCAAAACTAAACGGCATGTGTGACCTGACTAATAAAAGTTTGATGGCGAGTTTTGTGTCCTTGCCCATGCCATCGCTTCAGCTAGGAATGAAGCCAGTGCAGGATGGACATCCCTTCATCTTTCCAGTCATTGTGGTCATAAGGATGTCGTGGAGGACTTGCTCAAGGTAAGCTGCCTGTGTAATGTATGTGGCCCTTGTAGGCCAGCGTTTTGTTTAAACCTTTTTTTATCCATGTAATCAACATACTATTTTATAATCGATTTGTCCATTGTCGATCTATTGATTTAATAATCATAAGATTAGAGAACATATCTTGTTTTTGGGATCTAAAATCATTGGATCTGTATTTGCATCGCTGATTGACAGAGCAGTGTGAGTGTGCAGGTGTGTGCTTCAGGGCTGTCACATGCAATACTTGTCAGAGTAATCTGCTATCCAAATAATTGTTTGTTGCAGCCCTCAATATGGTCCTGTGTTAATTGATTTGGGGGGAAGGGATGGCTCTGCCCCTGTAGTGGTTCAGGGCTCAGGTTTGCCCTGAATCCACCTTGTTAATTTCCGACTCTTATCTCATTATGTCTATTAAACACGGGGCTGTATTTGCAGGCTGGTGCTCATGTGAACTTGCAGGATAAAGTGGGGGACACCCCCCTGCACAAGGCAGCCTCCTCCGGCAGAAAGGTGAACAGATGTGTGTTTGTGTCCTGGTGCTAATGCTTGGCCTTTCATTTCCGCTACCACATGGCTCTTAAGTGGCACCACCCGCCTTACTTGTAAACACTCCCCATCATTTAGAATAGTTCCATCATGGACTCTTAATAACCCTCTTTACTTTTCACACTGGGAGCCTTGTGGTGATGAGAATGTTTAGTTTGGTCATTGTGTAGTTTAGTTTTGATCCGAGGAGCATAATGATGTGTGAATGAATGAGAATGATCACCGCATTTCCTATGGACTGTGTAGGAGATTGTTCTCTTGCTGCTGCGCTACGACGCGTGCGCCAACATAATCAACGGGACAGCGCAGATCCCGAAAGATGTCACCGAGGATGATGAAATCATCACCATGCTGGAGGGTATGGAGGGATGGGGGGTCCGGCGATGATCTAACCAACCGACGGCTTGTGATTACCACTGGTAATCACAATTCTCAACACTTAATTTGGGGTTTTTGTGTGTGCAGCTGCGGAGAGGAGAGCTGTGAGGAGGAAGGAGGAGAACCTCCTGGAAGCGGCCAGAGAAGGAGATGTCTCCACTCTTTTTAAGCTGGTCAGCGCTGCACCGGTGCACTGGCAGAGCCTCGTTATTCTGTATCGCACGTTGTATGACTTGACTGTCACTGCACATAATGCGACCATGCTATACTGCACATTTAATAATGTAACACTTTGACACTGAATCAAAAAAGTATAAGTGAAATATGATAATTAAGTTTGGGACTATGTTCAAGGACACACTGATCTATTTGAGCTTCAATTGAATGGATTGAATTCAATTGGATGAAATAATTTAGAAATGGGTGAGATCCTCTCGAGGCCTTGTTCTGTTGTACGTAGCTCGGGAGAATGTGTTTTGAGTGAAGTTGGAAATGTGCTATGAAGTGGATGCTGACAATTTCTCTCTTTTTCTGGCGTTGGTGCAGTTCACACATTCTTTTCATTTGTATCCATCTAGCTAAGCTTGAAGGAGGTCCCCGACGTTCACTGCAGGGACCTGCTGGGCAACACGCCATTACACTGCGCCGCCTACAGAGGGCAGGAGGACTGTGTTGTCAAGCTGCTCAAGCACGGAGCCAGCCCCAGCTTAACCAACAAGCATGGTATACTGTGCACAATAACAAGAACGCTGCAAAACTATTTATCTAACTATTTATTTGCCAACCTAAACTTGTCTTTTAAAGTGTTAAATTCAAATTATTGAAATAATAATTGTACATATGGGTCATTTATTTTAAGTACACCTTTAAACTAAAATGATGATAAATAATTTACGATAAGATAATAATTTCCCCATGAACTAGAGCCACATACAGTTTATTTCAGGAAATCACAACACAACTGAGTGTATTCATCCTTTTTTATTATATTAAGTTATTATTGTGTAGACCTTTCAAATAGGCTACTATTTTAATAGGTTTTTTATTGCTTAAACAAACTTGACTTAATTATATACTTCAACTTGCTTATTGGCACTTGTCACTATACAGTCCTATATAATTATACACATTACTTTCTAGTCATAGAGGCCAGAGGTGTATTACAAGTTAATAAAGTTATGTTGCAGCCCAGACAGCATTTGACCTCGCTTGCACCAATAAGCTGAGACAGATTCTAGCTGCCTCCGCTGACAAAGTAAGTATGAAACTACACAATGGTGACATTTTTCTTTTAATGAAATTGCTGGTACTTAGAGCAGATTACGTTTGAATAGATGACATTTAATCGGCAACAAGCATAAGGTAGCATGGCTGTCCACACATGCAGCATCATTGCACTCCATCCTTAAACAAAACACACTTGGACTAGCCGTGAGTGAGTTCATATATTTCTCTAAAGGAAACGAGCAGCACAGTTCAGAAGTTTGAAGGCCCTCTGTGGAAGGTACTTTTTTTTTTTTTACAATAATTCTCAAATATGGAAAACGGTCAACATTTCAAAACGCTGGGTTGTGAAATGTGTGTGTGTGGGGGGGTTGTTTTTGTTGTTTTTGTCCCACAGAGTTCCCGCTTTCGCAGCTGGCGGCGTCATTGGGTGGTGCTTGAGAATGGAAATCTATCCTGGTACCGCCGACAGTGAGTATCATCAGTCTCCTGCCACAAACCATTGTAAAGCACTGTGTGTGTGTCTGTCTACGCTGGTAATAGTTAACTCTCCCTTTCCAATGTTTTAAATATGATCTGAGAAGATGTCCCGCTATTGTTTATCTGCGCCTCTATCTGTGTCTATCCAGAGCTGACGCACTGAGTGGCACCAGAAAGCAGGGCTCCAGGGCCCTCACGCGGGCCTATTGCATGGTAGGCAACATGCAAGTTAGCGGAGCACTTGACCTGTTTTGTTAGCCACTTGGTCCTCAAGCAGAGCAGCAATCAAACCCTCCTGACCTGCTCATGTGGTGGAGTACCCCCGTCTAACGACGATGTGGTCCAACCCCTCTCAGGTCAAACCCTGGAATAACTGCCTCTTCACCCTCCGATGCTTCGATGGCACCGATCACCCCTTCAAAGTGCCCTCCACGACCGACTCGATCACAGCGAGAAGAGTAAGAAGAAAGGATGTTTATGTTAATGTACCGCAAATCTAAGACGACGCCACGTCAGGGGAAGTGTGTGCGCATGTCTGTGAAATATATTTGTCCGTCTCGTGTGACACGTGTTATTTGTTCTGTATTTATGTAGCGATGGTTGGACGCCTTCGATGCTCATTCCGCCTTCAGCAGCCACCACTGTAGCCAGGAGCAGGCGCTGGCTGATGGTGGTGATGATGAAGAAGAGGGTGATGAAGATACTATGGCAGCAGATAACCTGGCTCATGCCATTCAGGTGAGTCAAAAAAAAAGGCAAAATAAGTTCCTGCTGTATTGAGCTGGGAAAGTTTCAAATGCAGCTTGTTTTCCACTAGCGTGTGTGCGACAGTGCAGGTGTGTTGGCCTCAATTCTGGAGTGTGCTTTTTTTCTCTGTGCTATTCAGGAAGCCAGTGCCTGCCAGCTGAAACTAGCGAGTGAGGTGTCTGTGTTTTCATCTATGGTGAAGAACGAGGAGAACAACGGTAAGAGTGCTCCTCTCAAAAGTTTTGATGTAAACTATTCCAAGCATTATTGAATATTTCAAAGTCATCCACTCAGGATGATCATGTTGAAACATGGTTCTGATACAGCTCTGTCATTTCCTTTATGTTCTCCTGAAGCGCTGGCTGCTCCTCTGCTGCTGAAGGCCAAGCAGACCAGTGACCTGTCTAGTGAGACCTGCGCCGCCCTCCAGACCTGCCTGGCCATGCTCTCCAAACAGGAGGAGGTAGCATACACGCTCACGCGGTCATCTGTTCCTCGGGTGTTTTCGATTTGACTCACTTGTTCCCTCGTTCCCTATATAGTGAACACTATATAGTACAGTACACTATTTAGGGAATAAGTACAACGTTAGGACACCAATTATGTGCTGGAAATCCATCAGCAGGACGTGTATTGGTCAGATAAACAAGCCGACAAGTGTTGGATGTCACCGCCTGACAGCTCATTTGAATAAAGAACCTGGATGTGCCGACAATCTCTATCGGATTAATCCGATGACAATGAAAACTGTTATGCATCATGGGATGTAGTGCAGAAATAAGTTTGCAGTTGTACACTTGTTTTACGGTGCATTATGGGTATTAATTAGTGTACTGTATAGGGAACCATATTTAGACACTCACATTTCAGATGCTACAAAATGGTGACACCCTAAATAATGCACTATATAGGGCACGAGTGGACCATTTCGAACACGGCTCGTTTC
>OMKN01066172.1:0-10778 GCA_900302345.1 Melanonus zugmayeri
GGGTTGTATACAAGGATTTGCGGGGCCCTATCGTGGGGGGGCTGCGGGGCATGGACGGCGGGTGCTTTTAATATCTGTGAAATATAGACTAACCACACAAAACTACATACAAAAAAAACCATACATTAAAAAAATTATTTTATATATATCATTTTAATATAATTTTTTCCATCATGATGGGAATAGGCAGGCAGCGATAACATTCTTATTATGTCCATATTATCTCCAAGAGAGAGTTTCACGAGTGGTCCGGACCACTCGTGAAACTCTTCCTTGAAAACCTTCCGTTCACGACACACTTGGCGCTGAGGTACATTCGGGAAACAGCTCGGGAACTCAAGGTATACTTCAAGAGCGATTTCTCGACACACTTAGCGCTAAGGGACATTCGGGAAACGCAGCCTAGATAAGCATCTGCAGTTGAAACTACAGATCTCAGTGTACTAATATTTCTCAGGTGGAAAAAGCAGGCTCTGGTCAGCTGCTTAACATGGGTGTCGAACGACGAGCATTGATCGAATATCATCCCTAAATGACGCAGGTTGGATTTGGCAGCAGAGGAAAGAGGCCCAATACTGCATGATCATGGAGGAAAACTTTTCTGGCCACAACCAGAACCTCCGTCTTATCAGCATTTAGCTGTAAAGAATGTTCTGCCGCCCAATCCCTAATGGCGTTGAGTCTGGGAGCATAGATAACCTAGAAGCCTCACTAGGTTTGAATGAAAAGTGAAGTTGGATATCATCTGCATATAAATTGGAATATTACATTTGTTTATGATCTGTCCCAAAGGAAGCAAGTATAGAGAGAATAACAGGGGCCCCAGGACCGAGCCCTGCAGGACGCCACAAGACAGTGAGGAATCAGACACAAAGTCTCCAATAGAGGCGGAGAAACTTCTATCAGTGAGATAGGATGAGAACCAGTCTAATGCTAAGCCTGATATGCATAACCTCTTAATCAAGATATGATGTACTGTGTCGAATACAGAACTGAGGTCAAGAAGTACGAATACAGAACAATCACCCGCATCAGAGGACATTAGAATATCGTTGGAAACCTTCAGAAGAGCAGTTTCAGTAGAGTGCTCAAAAAACAAGATCTGACACGCCATGTTCTTGGCAAAGTCTCAACAGCAAAATGAACAGCTTTTTGATCTAGGTTTTCTAATAGTTATGAACTTTTTTTTTTCACGCCAGGTGTCCAGAACCTTTAAAAGAAAATCTGAGGTATTTGAAGTAAAGGCGATGTACTTCTAGCCCAGAGGCTTTCCATAGTTGTTCAGTCTGGCAACACTTATGTCTCAGGCAGCGTCTGTCATCCATGGAGAAGGGTTGCAGACGGCCCTGGTCCTGACCTAAAAAGGTGCCTTCATTGACCAATGTGGAGCAGTGCTCATTAAAAGACTGCATTAGAAACTCTACATCGTCAAGTTTTGTATTAGTATTACAGGAAAAGTGTGCTGAGAACCGATCAGCCGTGCTCTGAGTAATGATGCAGGAGCGCCATGTTCTTTTAGGACACAAAGGGTCAGCAATTACTGAGAGATCAAAGAGAATACATGATGATCACCGATCAATAGGTCCTCACACCGGTTATGATCCATATCTAGTCCCAGTGAAAACACAAGTATGACCACCAATGTGGAGAGGAGACATGTTGCTTGAGATGAAAAGATTCAGTGATTTTAAGAAACTCAGTGATTTGTGGCATCATCGATGTGCAGATTGAAATCACCAACTAATAACACTTTATCTTGATAACAGAAGTCAGAAAATCGGTAAATTCACATAAAAACTGACCTGCTGGACTGGGAGGTCGATAGATTAAAACATAAAATCAAAAACGGCTTTAGCCGACCAACTTTGGTCAGTTGTAGTTCAAAAGTGGTGAAAGGTTCTGTGTTCACCAATTGACAAGGAAACAAGTTCTTCCAGACCACAGCGAGTCCACCGCCATGGCCTGACAGACGCAGAGTCCCAATAAAGGAACAATCCCTTGGGCACAGTTCATTTAAATGGATAAATTCCATATCCCGTTGCCAGGTTTCAGTCAGGAATAAGAAAGCCAAATGTTCCCTTGTAAACAACTCGTTTAGTGTGTGGGACTTGTTCACCACTGACCGGGGATTAATCAAACACATTTTGGTTGAGACCACCGTGGGGACTGATATTAGATTTGACAGAAAGCTTAAAATAGTTCATATTTGGTCTGGGAGTAATCATAACAGGAATACTAGACAGTTGAACGGAACTGGAACTAAACAGAGCTAAGTGGTGATTAGAGCCAGAAAGAGTAAAGAGACACATAGCTGTTGGACTCCCTGATGGTCAGCAGGTAGAAGCCTTACAGGAGCGTAAGGTTAGTTCAATGTTCGTGGATAAAGTACGTGATCCTTCTTCCACCCGCAAGGGTGGAGGCCATCTTAAAAACTTCAGTCCGGTTCAGGAAGGAAGTAAAATTGTCCGCAAAGGGGATCCTTCTGCCTTAAGCCAGATGTGGAGTTGGCGTAGATGACTGAACTTCACGGAAACATGGGGCGGGACGGAGATGATGCACTGCTTGCCGGTGTCCAGCAGACTGCCCTCAAGGCAGGCAAAGTCCTTGAGTTTCTCCGACTTCTGGAGGTTGATGTCATAGGTAGAACGCTCATTTGTTTTTTTTACCTTTCTGGGTTTTTTTTTTAAGAACTGCAATCCCCTTGATTTGCATGAATGTCCTTATCTCAGCCAGCAATGGAGCATTGTTTATCCGGGATGAAACAAACTTCAAATGCACAAACATAACCGTTGATGTCAGAGAGTTGGGGTCACAAATGGCGCAAGCTTTTTTTGAGAATAACATTTTCCAAATGTTTTCCTTCGTTCCACACAGAAAATCCTCGTGGCGGTGACGGTGTTCGACTACGACAAGATCGGTAAGAACGACGCCATCGGGAAGATCTTTGTGGGCAGTAAGGCCACGGGCCTGGGCCTGAAGCATTGGTCCGACATGCTGGCTAACCCACGACGCCCCATCGCCCAGTGGCATCCACTGCAGCAGGAGGAGGATATCGACGGGCAGCTGGCGTCCCTGGCCGCTAAGAAGTAACTAACTTCACCAACCGACTCATGTACTAACTGATGAAACCCCCCCACCACCAGACTAAAACCTCGCATTGCATGCACCTCATGACCTACACGTGGCTAGCCCTGGCTACTCCAAGCTTGATCTGCAAAAAAAAAAGAGAGAGAGAAATCTTAGAATATCGGTTCATTTAAGGTTAGGTGAAAAACATGGAACTAATTTGTTTCTTTGGTTTGTCTTTGATTTTACCTAGCAACACATTTGCTTATATAAAAAAAGAGTGGCAATGAATGTTTGGGGATTGGTTTGTGAGCAATTGTCATTGAATGTTTCATTTGAGGATAATTTTTTTAAAGTGCTGGCACTCAGTGAAAATCTAGTTGAAACCCTATCCAGCTGATAAAGTGTGGTTTAGTTTAGATGCATTATGCATGCGTTGCTTATAGAATCTCCATAACACTGTCCATGAACCACGCACAGTATTGTATCTCGCTAATATGTGTGCTTTAACTTTGAATAAAAAGTACGCTAGTACAGGGCTTTTCTCGCATAGAATCTATTTAGGTTGTCAAACATGTAAACGAGTTTGAATGGTGGCAATGCAAAAATACTGCAAAAATACTGAAATGTCTTTTGTTTTTAGTTTTTTATGACTGTTGAAAGGATTGCCTTCATTTTGTCGTTTGTGTCGAGTTCACATCTGAGACGAAGCTGCTTAGCGGAGGACGGTGGTGCGGTTCTGACGTGTGTATTGCGCTGTTATTTTCCTAGGATTTTAATTTAATCATCATATATGACCCTGTGGTACACGGCACCACACCATGTCCACGTGCATTGAGATTCTGTGCCCGTGTGTGTGTGTGTAGTCAGACACACACACACACACACACACACACACTTTGAAGGGAGGAGTAACAGGGTGCCTTTCCCAACAGTTTGCTACAGTGAGGTTTGCTTGAGAGTTCAGTGTTTCCCCAGAGATGAGGTTTTTTTACTGGGTAAGTTATCAGGAACGCTGTGAATGTGTATTGAGTTTCCTTTGACCACTTTGGATGTAACACCTTACCCATCCATGACCAGAGAAAGGGGAAGGAAGGCCGGTGTGCCGACGTTTCTCAAACAACTATGCCTGAATGTTTACAGTTGCACCTTGAAAGTAATGCTCAAATCTAGTGTTTTCATGTCCAGCAGACTGCTTCTATTTTACTGTTGTACCGTATGTTGTTTATTTCAGTATTTTACGAATGAATTGATGATATCTTGATTTTAAGTAGAGGGGCGAGGTTGCACCATCTCAAAGAGCTCCGTGTTCCACGTGTTGCTGCTGTATGTTGAGTTCACCACCATCTGAAACCTTTTGTACAGTAAATGTAGGACCATTTGCCTGAAACAAATGGAAAAAGCTAAATTGAGCATGTATCATGCATCACGATATTCTTTACGTTCCCTCTTTAGTCACATACTGCGTATATATCTATCTAAAAAACCAAAGTACTGCAACAGCATAGTGGTATTTTTGCTAACATGGCTTCTATGTTTACACGCTGCTTCTTCACGACGGGCAGAGCGATCCTCTAGCTCCTGAAGGAGGGTTTTTACAGATGACAGGAGAACGGTAGTCGCCTGACTTCCATGTTGTCTTCCCGCTTTTGACATTATGCATTACGCAGATTTGGTTGAAAACAAAGCATGCGTCTACCAGAAGTGTTGTAAATAGCGGCATGTTTTAAAGAGTAAGCATTCAATTAAATTGTGTATGAGTGTGTGTGTTTACGTTCCATGTCATTTTGATAATAAAATTGAAGAAGAAGAAAAAGAATGCACTGACTGCAAAGTGTATGTATTTTTGCATATTAAGTGTATAGGAATGAATGTACGTGTATGTCTCAATAATCCAGGTTCACTGACTTGTTAAATGCCCGGCGTCCATCTTTACTTTTATTTTGCCGTTATAATATTAATGCACGTCCAGCCTCTTTTAACATTGTGTGTAAAAGTGTCTTCCCCAGGTGGTCTGGTATCTGGAACGTTTGGGCTGCAAGTCATAACCCTAACCCTAACCCTAACCCTAACCCTATCACTGGTTAACATGTGTTCATGACAGAGATTCAAAAACAAAACAAAAATGGAGAATATTAACCTTAGTTTTCTATAAAAGATTGACCATAAGTGTTACCTTTGTTTACTCCTGCCAAATGTCTTCTAAGTCTTATTTTGTAGTGTATTCCTATGTAGACACGGTGGATATCACAAGCATGGACTTGTAGGCCCTCTCCTCATTACAGTGAGTGGTAATTATTCCTACTGGTTTAATTTACCGTCTGCATAGTTCTGGTTTTGGCTTTTGGAACACACTGGAAAGAGGTGGGAACACATACATACAAACACACACACACACACACACACACCATCTAAGTTAATTTAATTAAAGGTTCACATTCAGAGTCCAATAATCTGATGACTATTTGTACAAAGTGGAGCCTGGTTTATTTGGACGTTATCAAATCAAAGCATTTTGCTCGGTGACGTACTATAAATGTTCTTTTTTACTTTTCATCATATGAAGTGTTTGTCGATTAACCAGGAAGAATATTTTAAATAATTCAATGCAATATGTAACAGATATGCTGCCACCTGAGCATGCTTTTCCATAATCATGTCTTTGTGAATTTTAAATTTTTTTATCCATGAAGAATATACACAAAGACTGAATAATGAAAGACTGAATTTACACATTCACAAATACCACTATTGTAATTCTTTATATTATATTGTAGTTAGCTCTTTCTATTGAATTTCACTAAGATTCATGTGTACCTTTCTAAACTACCCTTTAACCTCATATCTGAATATTGTTCTGATCAACTCATGCTTTACCTGGGGGTCATTTCAGGTGTATAATGAGGTCATCATTCACTCAACCAATGAGCTGCCAGCGTTATGTTCGTCTGCTTCACCTGTTACTAAGTGTATTTGCAATAGGACCAATAGAACCTGTGTTCCTTTATTTGATGTTTCTCTGGTGTACTTAAGGAAAATAAATGAATATCTCTATATATTGTTAAGATCTATCACGTCACTGCAGTGCAGGCAACAAAATCCCTGTCTTCCTGGGCGTCCGAAGCGATTCTCTTCAGACCCGAACAAAAGCAGTAGAAAATTCGCAACGCAATACTGCCTATAGCTGCTTCGATAATGTTCTTCTGATCGAGTTCTGCAACCTGAACGTAGCCATCATACAGAACCTCCAAATAACTGCTCTGTGTATATATATCTTTATATATATACCTCTTGTATCTTGAGTCGTAATACCACTTACCTAGCGACACAGACAAGCTTGCTGGTTACAAATTCAACCCTGAAGTGTTTTTGTCTTGTTGTAGAGGTGTGTGTGTGTGTGTCAGTAGCGGTGCCTTCTTCTTTGTGATTTGCATGATTGGTTTCCCGATCCCACCTCTTGTTTTCCCGCTAAAAGAGGCATAAATACCTTGTACCCACGTGTCTCCTCAAGGGAACCAAAAATATGGGATGTGGTCCTCAAGACGTATATATCTATCTGTGAGATATGAGATTATCCTAGGAAATAAACTCCTTTTAAGTAGCTTTGGTTTTTGTGTGCTTTGTACGTGACGTTAAGATCGCTCGTTGGTCGAACGGTGGCCCAACATCCAGGTAGTTCTGTGGAAACACCACCGTGATACATGGAAGACAGCATAGACATTCAACCTCATTACTATTTCAAACTATTCTTTTTTTTATTAAAACATTTGGTTAACAACAATATAAACTCTGAAAGCATGAATCCTGTAGAATGACAACCAGGCCTCTGGGTTTGGTGAGGAGTGAATATCATATGTCTTCTATCATCTGAAGTGAAATAACACCAACACAGATATAAATGTGAACAATACCTCAATATGAAATACTGCTACTTCATCAGCATCGGCCACACACACATTTTCAGAACATTGAACGTGTTTCTGTAGGACCGGTCTATTCCAGCGTTTTCCATCGTGGCCGACGGCCGCCTGTTATTTGGACAGTTTGCTGATGACGCGGATCAGGGCTCCGTTCTCGTCTTTAAGTCTCTGGTTCTCTGCGGTGAGTTCAGCCTTGGCCTGGGAAGACAGCCAGCAGCAGGGTGTTCACACACAGCTACACACATATACACGTATGAACTCTCTCTCTCACACACACACACACACACACTCATAAATATGAATTCACAGCGTATGGCGTACTGTTGTCCTCGTCTCAGCAGAAGAGTGGTGAACCCAAACGCTTACCACCTCACCTGCAAACTCATTATCATAAAGCAATACAACCCTCTGCAAAAGGACTGCATAGCTGCAGCATGCAGGGGACACACACACACACTCACAGAAGCCTGCACAAATGCACACACACACACACACACACACTCACAGAAGCCTGCACAAATGCACACACACACACGAGCCTGACGAGCATATAAAGTGTTGAGCGCTATAGTGAATAGTCTATTTCCAGACAGGCGTCCATGGCTTATTGAACCCCGCTGCGTCTCTGATAACAGCAGTGAGTTGTTTGTACTCCTGGGACACACACACACACACACACACACACACACACACACACACAACAGACATTTGTCCAAAAGCGTGACTGCAGAGGGATCCTCGGGGCTTAACGCCCATGAATGTCAAAGCAAAGCGCATTCTGCCGTCCGCTAGCCTGGAGAGCATAATGGTGACAAGCAGTGCACAAGATCCCGCTGAGGGCTAACGTCATCGCACAGCAAGGAGACAGTGTTAGCTCGTAGCGTAGCGTAGCATCAACGGCCGCATTTATCAACAAGTACCAGTTACTCAGTGTAACCGATGCTGTCAAAGGACTAGGGTAGCTTCCTCCCTCGCCATCACTGATGACTGACTTAAATGGTAAAAGGACTGCATTTATACAGCGCTTTACACACACACACGCACACACACGCACACGCACACACACAGGCAGCGTCAACCATGCAAGGCGACAGCCAGCTCAGTTGCAGTCAGGCGTCTTGCTCAGGGACACCTCGACACTTGGCTAGGAGGAGCCGGGGATTGAACCAACAACCCGCTCTACCCCCTGAGCCACTGTCACCCCCGACTTGAGCTCGGTCCCCTTTCCTCCCACCAGCGTTAGTGCCGGTGGATTGGCTCATTCGAGTGTAGAAAAAGGAGTCCAATTCCTATATCAAGCGCATTTATCGACTTGTGTTTCTTTCTTCTTCGGTTCTTCAGAGCTTGAGCTCATTTCAACCACATTAGAGCTCATTACCAGAAAAGGTTAAAGTACATTTAAGATGCTGGAACACATTATGTTATATTCTTTTTATGCTTCAAATAGATGACAAGATGGAAAGAAAGGCTTCATTTTATGATACATGATTTAAAGAGATCAATGTTAATTAAACTAATTGATATACAAAATGTACCTTCAAGAAGTGTGAGATATTTGAATTACCTTTAATTCCTCTTCCATGTCTGATATTTTCTTTTCTAAACTCTTATTTTCCTTCAAAGGAGAAAAAACAAAAATACATTTAATGAACTGAAATCCATTCTAGGATTTACAGCCCAGTATAAATAAAGGTTATATATACAGTATATATAACCTTTATTTATATTGTATATATAAAGGTTATATATACATATATTATATATACAGTATATATACCAAATCTAACCTTTTTCTCTGTCTCCAGCATGTTGGAGGTACGATCAGCAGCTCTTCTCCTTTGCTGCAATAACAACATTAAAACACGTCACTATAAACCTGTGCCTGGCCTCACATTCTCACGATATAAATATGAACATAGGTGGAAAATACACAGAATGTATTCAGCCACAGCTCAGCAGATTCAGGGGTTATCTGCTGCTGCACCCAATGGCGGAAAATAGACGCTATAGCGATGCCTAGCGCTTATCAGGAAACAGAGCGATAAGAGGACTCGAGTAAACACCCACGTGACCGACAGCCCTGCTCCTAGACGCCGTTCATCATCTCCCCTCGCTCTACTTTCAAATTCACTTTCACTTCCTTGTAAGTCTCTTAAAAGCGTCGGCTAAATTACTAAATGTAAAAGTACTGATGACTTTTTCAAAAGCCAAAACATATCCTGAAATTCATTTTCATCTCCTGTCTATTGTAAGATGAATGGGTAGATTAATCAGTGTGTGTGTGTGTGTGTGTGTGTGTGCAGCAGACTGAGTTGTGTTTTAAACCTGTTGGCCTGTAACTCTCCCCAGCTGGCTCTGGACCAAAGCCAGCTCCTCCCTGCTTGTGTCCAGCCGGCTCTGCAGCCTTCCCTTGGCCGCCAGAGCTCCCTCGTACAACTGCAACACACACACACACACACACACACACACACACACATTAAGTGTCAATAGGAACAGTAGTAATAGTTAATCCAGCAACCAAGCAAGCAAGCTAATAAACTCTGCCCAACAACAGGCTTCTGATGATGTCAGAACAACATTAAAGGGACAACATGGACTGTATTCAGAGGGGATTCGTTCACCTTCTTGAAGTCCTTACATCCCACGTCCTCCTCTGTCCTCCTATGTGCCAACAGCCTGTTTTCCCTGGGAGAGACATAAGGTTCAGGCTGATTCCCAGCTCTGGCCTTATTGGAGACGGCTGAATCCAACCTGCTTTGTAAAAACATTTTGATTTAATTTTGCATTATATTGTGAGATTGCACTGTAATTATAATGTATTAAAAATTCAATAATATGACTTGAATAATGGAAATGAGAAGTGTGTGTGGTTGGTGGCTGGTCTAAGCAGTGAGTGAGTCTGCACACCTGTGGTGCATCCAGTAAGCAAGACCCACAGGTTAAACCAGACCACACACACTCAGGAGAGAGTTAACCCTAACAGGTTAAACCAGACCACACACACTCAGGACAGAGTTAACCCTAACAGGTTAAACCAGACCACACACACTCAGGACAGAGTTAACCCTAACAGGTTAAACCAGACATCACCATGTCCTCCACCACCGGGTCTCGTCCTCTGCAGGAGCTCTGCTCCAGACGGTAGCAGTGAGTTTGCTACAAGAAGATATTTACCTGGACACTCTCTCTTGCTGAAATAGAAAACACATTTCCTCCGTTAAAATGCATGTAATATAATATATGTATATATAGCATATGTGATATAACCAATTAGCTATGTGATATCTTATCTTATGTCTCACTGTGTGTGATATTTAAACACTGCCACTGCCACAGCACACAGTAACACACAAGGCAGAACATACGGTACGGTACCTACATCATGTATGGTGAACATATTAGATCATGTATGGTGAACATACTAGATCATGTATGGTGAACATACTAGATCATGTATGGTGAACATACTAGATCATGTATGGTGAACATACTAGATCATGTATGGTGAAGTCTGTGTGACAATCATCATTATTATTACAAGTTACAGCATCAAACCCACGTATAATGGCCTAGGGATGGTCCATAGACAACAATGTGTAATAGTTTCATTGTGACTCTCCTTAAAAGGTAAAACCTACAAATAGTCAAAAAGTAATGAAGTGATGTGAGCAGTTGTGTATTTTACCATGAGTGATGTCACAAAATACCACACATCTCATTTAAGAGCTGTTTAACACTAATAGACGTCAACTCAACCAAACACACAAAGTGCACTTTAAATTCATCTGTGAA
>OMKN01066174.1:0-10264 GCA_900302345.1 Melanonus zugmayeri
GTAAATGAGAGTGGATATGTAAATTACAATGATGTTCAAGTGTGGTAGCAGACCCATCTGTGAGATGCATGAATCCCAATACATCAAGTAGCCCCGCATAAAGCCTGTGCTTAAATATTTTCTAATCTCGTCGTTGGGTCACAACCAATAAGATCGTCGCAGCAGGGCACCAAGTGGTCCCCACAGTTCACTTTTTTAAATGTTTATTATTAGTCCTACCTTCTTGAGCAGGCCAAACAGCACGTCTGTGTGGATGGTCCTCTCGTGGGCCTCGTCCAACATGATGATGGCGTATTGGCCAAGCTCGGAGTCGATCAGACATTCCCTCAGCAGCATGCCGTCCGTCATGTACTTGATCACCGTCTCGGGGCTGGTGCAGTCCTCGAAGCGAATGGTGTAGCCCACCTGGGAGGAGAGAGACGTGACATGTGAGGAGCTCCATCGGCGCCCCCTGGAGAGACTAGGAAGTACTACGTGGCAGAACCGCCCACGCGACCATCCGTTAAAAATATAAGAACGGTAACGGACTGGAAGCCACCCACCTCCTGCCCCAGACAACAACCGTACTCCTCAGAGACTCTCTTGGCCACGGACATGGCGGCCACACGGCGGGGCTGGGTGCAACCGATCTTCCCCCTGGTGGTGTAGCCCGCCTCGGCCAGGTACTGGGTGATCTGGGTGGTCTTCCCGGAACCCGTCTCCCCGATCACAATCAGGATCTGGTTGTCGTGGACGGCCTACAAAAAAAAACAGATGAATAAATAAATGATGGATATATCATACATGTAGCAGAATTGTCAGTTTCATTGCTAAAACCCCAATAAAAATGTGGTGTAAAGGCACCGCGTGGCCCTATTCAACGCCTCCACCCACTTGAATGAGCTGCTCCTTCAACTTGTAGATGGGAAGGCTCTCTCTCTGCTCCAGGATGGAGAGCTGGGTCTTCTTGCCGTAGGAGGCCTTGTTGCCCCCGAAGGCGTGCTTCTTCCACTCTGGGATGTCGTTGGGCATCATGCCGATGCCCCTCATGTTGGCGGCAATCTGCCTTCCGTCGACTATAAAAGACAGATGGGAGGATGGTGAGGAAACAATGAACACTCCCCACAGTCAAATGAAAATCAACAAATCCATCCGTTTGTTGGTGTTTACCATCGGGCAGCGGGTCCACCCAGTGCTTGTTGAGGCCCATGGGGATGGAGTCCATCTCAGCCTCGCGGGCGGCCTGCTTCAGCTCCCTCCTCTCCTTGGCCAGGGCACTCTGCATCATGGCCGCCTGGGACAGCGAGCCATCTGGATTCTAGTGGACGGGGCAAAGAGAGATTTTATGAACTGAAACTGAACCAGGGTCAGTAATTAACATGGACTTAAAATAACAACAATGTAATTAAAATAACAAAAGTGTAATTAAATTGACGGTGGCCTGTATTTTTCTCGCAGTCTCGCAGCGATGGCACTTTTTCTCTTGGCTTCGCAGTTTGCATATTAAACTGAATGAATTGAAGATGCCCGTCTCACCTTGACGATTTTGACAGGACTCATGTCCATGCTCTGTTTGGTGTGTCCCCTCAGGAACGGCGGCTCCTCCTCCACCAACTCGATCTCCAAGTCCTCGTCTGGAAACCAAAGAAGGAGGAAAATGTTGGTCACCGCCGCGCCACCCGATACTGTTCACGTGTACTCAGAAAACATTCACACACTGCAATCAATCGGTTTATATTGATATTATGAACCGTGGGAAAAATACATTTTGATTATGGTTGCCGTAGGAAACCAGCTAATAAACAAATGATGTTTTCCACCAAACAAATCTTTACAAATAATATAATATACATTCAAATGACTTCTCACCTTCTTCGTCATCGACCTTGGGAAGGATCCCGGTCTCGTCATCAAAGTCTGGGAACTCTTCCTTTGACAGGACGTTGGCTGCGATCATCTGAGGGCGGACAGCAGACGGCTGATGAGCATCTCAAAGCACATCCCATGATCTCAATGGACAACAACTCCACAACAAGACCAAAGGCGGAGGCCGGTGGAGGAAAATCAAACCTGCTTGATCTCCCACTTCTCCGGGTCGGAGATCTTGGTGAGCCGCTTGCGCTCCAGCGTGTCGTCCTGCTCCATCTCGGGGGCGTGGCCCAGGTTGAGGTTGGTGGGCCGGTCAGGGTTCCTCATGGAGATCTCCTCCCTGCCATCAGGGCCCACGTTCCTGCGCCTGTTGGGGTTCAGGTCCTCCCCGGTCTCCTGGTCCACGTCCTGGGGGGAAGGAGAAACACGGTACGCCAAAGAGGTTTGTTCACTTCTTTAAGGACTACATTTGTTAGTGGCAAATCATTTGGAACCTATAATTACACCACCACTATAATTATTATTATTACTACGCCCAGTCACGCAACCACCACTTCTGCACTAGGGTTTGGAAAGTCATTTTAGTGGTTATGGTCTAGTGGTTAGGGGCACCGGACTACCAGACAGAAGGTTCTGGGTTCGATCCCCCATCAGGCATCATGTACATAGGCATGCTTGAGTAAGATGCCCTAACCCAGTGGTTCCCAAACTTTTTTTGTCATATATTTGGTAAAAAGAAGTAATGCCGCCCCCCCACACATGCATTGTATTTGTTGCATGATGTACAAACAGGCATTACTCCCTTCAGATTAAATTAATGAACCCCTAGCTCAGCCGAGTGATGCATTGAAAACGTAGCCTGTTTTTCAATTCATTCAGTCGAACAATCGCTGTCATTTTTAATAGTTGCATTATAATAAAAATTCACGAGGAGACATTTCATCTTAAGCGGGGAACTATATGGGACAATCCACGGTGGGTCTAGCGATGTTAACTGAAAACCCGGAGCAATGGCGTTAGGGCAAAAAGAGAGGTGAACCCTGTCAGGTTCCAGCAGTTAACTCTGCTAGACGCACGGTGACTTGAGTGTGCCTTTCATGTCCAGCTTTAGATCGCTTTATTACGTGAAGTGAATATTTGTTTAATATCCATTCTTTTTTTTAATTTGTCTAATGTAATGGTATAGCCTATGGATTTATCGTGCCTGTCACTTCAACTTGCTTCCGTAACCCGGTTACCGTAATGACATGCAAAAATGGAAAATGTTGCAAATTGTTTTGTTTTTTTGCCAGGAATCATTGAATAATCGATTGAACTGGTGAATCGCAGTCGACTTGGAAAATCCTGAGTCGGGTACAGCCCTACTAAAATGCCCTGTGGCTTCCCAAACTCTTTTTTTGTTTAGTTTGAAGGTAAATCATTTGACCTGAATAACAAACTGAATGCCTCAGTGCTCTGCATGGGTCAACGATCATACCTTCATACTGAGGCTGGTCTTGGAGCCGGTGAAGGACAACACCTTGATCTTCACTCTCTGGCCCTTGCTGACCACGTCGGCCACGTTGGCCACACGGCCCTCCCTGCGCAACTCTGAGATGTGCACCAAGCCCTCCCAGCGCTTCCTGGAAGAGGACGGTAGCGCACACACACACAAAGGCAAAATAAAGACAATAGTCAAGAGATATTGGTTTTAGATTAGACTACTCTATATATAAACTTGAGTACAATTTAACACAAATTACATTAAATGTGTTCTTCAGTGTGTTAATTGGGGTAGAAAATGTTATTGGAACAATGCCAAAATATGTGTTGTATATTTTGTATTTTTACTCTTTAACACCAGATCACACAGAAAGCCCATACGAGTTTTCCTACTGACCTCAGCCCCTCCAGCTGAACAAAGCAGCCAAACTGCATGATGCTGGTGATCTTGCCGTTGTAGATGTCTCCCACCGAAGGCTCCTCCGGTGGGGGGCGGTCCACGTGCTTGTCCTTCCAGTTGTCCGAGTCCTTGTCTGGCTCCTTCTCTCTGCGGGGGACGGGCGACCGCTCGCTCCAGCGGGATGACCGCTCTCGTCTCTTGCCACGGTCTCTATCCTTGTTGTCTCGGTCCCGGTCTCTATCCTTGTTGTCTCGGTCCCGGTCTCTATCCTTGTTGTCTCGGTCCCGGTCTCTATCTCGCTCTCTGTGGCGTTCCCGGTCCCGAGAGTGAGACCTGGAGCGGGATCTGGAGCGGTGCCTCCTTCTGCGGTCCCTGTCCCTGTCGCGGTCTCTCTCCCGCTCTCGGCTTCTGCTGCGACTTCTGCTGTGCCTGCGCCTCTTGTCTGACCTACACATTACCATGGTAACATAAATTATGGCATCGGTGTTGAGACAATAGGAAAAAAACACTTTCCTGAGTTCAAATTTGATCACATCATCCAAATAGTGAATAATAATATTTATATTGTACTACTCATACTGTGTATTATATTTTATTTATAAACGTATTGCTGTCCTTTACTTTTGCTGTGACATCCACATTTCCTGGTTGTGATAAATAAAGTACATCTTATCTTATAGATGAGGTATAGCAAATGTATCATATACCACAGTACACCTTTGAGAACCAGCCATGTGGAGGTCGAATACAGCAGGAATCTGAACCAGTTCTCTGGGGAGCGTGGTTCACCCCCCGATTCAGACGTGACCAGTGATTTAACCCCAGTAGCACATACCTGCTCTTCTTGGAATCAGAGCCACTGACGCTGGGCATGAACATCTCCAGCTCCTTCATGGCATCAGCGGCCACTTTCACATCATCCTCGTCTAGTATCTTCTGAGGGAGTCATAGACGGAACGGACACATTAATACGGGAGCAACGTGCACTGTTCACATTTAGAGCACAACCAATGACAACCGTTTGCCAAGGGATAGTGATATAGCCAACCATATTGATATATTCCCTTTGGGTATAAAATCTGTCAGCGTATCAGGTTCTATTGACTAAGCATTATCGCTAATATTTAGAAGTCTAATACTAACAAGCAATAATGGCACAAAAAAGGATGGCGGTTACTTGCCTTCGGGGAAGGTTCGTTTGCTCTACATAGTGCAGGAAACAGCTCCTTCAATTTATCCTTTTCACTCCTCTCCTTGACCAAAGGCTCGGCGCCTAATGTAAAGGAAAAAAATAATTAGATAACACTTCCAAAGGTTACCTTACGTGAATAGAAAAACAAAGTGTATTTGACATACTGTATACAGGATTAAGGAGTAACAATCTCTACATATTTACGTTAGGAAGGCAGTTGGTCCCATCATAGGATGTTTAAAGACTGGTTTAAGGCAAGCCAACTATAAACGTTGTGGTGGTAAACGATTTCCAATGCCGACCGCCACAGAAACCCACCTGGTACCTGGACTTGTAAAACACAAGGTCTCACCTTTGCTGGTCGAGTCCTTGGACGCCGGTCGCATTGTTTGGATAAGTCTGAGCAGATTGCCAACAAGCGAATCCTAGAAACAAATTCAGAGTTCATCAAGTATGGGTTTCTTATTGTGTGTTCACCTCTCCTTGAAGCACCCAAGAACGCATTTCTCCATCCATGACCTTGAATGATCTCAACTCACCGTAAACTCCGCACCATTCTTGAGTAAGAGCGCCTTGAACCCATCGAAGGAGGGATCCTTCTCAGCGAGGCTGATGACAAACTCGGCTGCCAACAATAGACACAACTCGTTACTTTATCTGCTTATAAAGAACACACGGTGACTAAACGTTACACCAGTAACCACACTTTCACCTTATCTCGACAAGTTGAACATACGTTACGATTATATCATAATAATAACATGGAGGTTTGTTAGCGGCTACAGTAAGTAGCACGGTTAGCTGTCGACTAGTCGACACAACGCTACAGTTAGCTGCCGACTAGTCGACACAACGCTACGCTCGGGTTCACATACCGAGGTCTTTGTCGCTGATGCCCAGGTGGTTGTCGAGCTCGGTGCAGACCTTGGACACCAAGGAAAGGTATTCGAGCTGTTTTAGCTCGTCCACTCCTCCAACTTCGGCCATTCTCTCGTCTGCCATAATGTTTTTGTTCCGCGAGTGAAGCGATGCGGCGGACATATTGGAAACGCACTTCCGCTTCCGCCGCCAGACCGGAAGAGCCGAACACGTGTTGTCAGGGTCGCCTGTATAGCCTTTCGCCACAGGATGGCGCTGATGGTAAAAGAAAGAAACGAGTCTAATTTCGCTAATGATCATGGTTTGTTTATATTCAATATTTTCCTATTCCTATGTTTCTATTTTATCGTACATATTCAGATATGTTTTCGTTCTAATTAGTGGCTTCACCATTCAGTACAGCAACACACACGCACACACACACAAACGCACACACACCTCCCCTTTACCAACCTATAGAACGTTTTAATTAATATTATCCCTTCATAAACAGCAAACATTATGACCTTCTCTGTATCAATGTTGGTACGGTCATTTATCATTTTTCTCTCTGATGAACATACTTTTGTATGTTTTCCCACTTAATTACCAATATTTCTTATTGACACCCATGTATACAAAGACAGCCACTGCCAAACTGTCATCAATATATAAATACATTCGGAAGTTATGCTTCAATACACTGGGCCTTCAGATATTAATTTGTCATTCATTAAATATTCCCAAGTGTCTCCTTGTGATTCCTGAGCACCAGTCGCTAGCCAGTCCCTTGTGTGCTGGGAGTCCATGAAACGCTTGTGTTTTTTTTTTAATCCATGATCTCCTCACCTGTTACACATGCAAGCCACGAAAAATAAAATCAGTATTTATCAGATACTGAGGTGGGACCACAATTTTGCAAGTACAAGTAAGTCTCATGTCTTTACCTTCAAGTATCAAGTACGTCTCAAGTAATAATAGGCAAGTCTCAAGTGAGTGTCAAGTCATAGAGCTAAAGTCAAGTCAAGTCTCATCTTTGTTTAATACCAGTTCCGGGGGGGGGTGTCTGTAGTTGTCTTGAAAGTGATACAACGCCAGTATAAGTTACTTTATGAGCTTTAATTATTCATCATCTAGGTTATTGTTATCTTGGTTGTGAAATTCAATTCAATTCGAAGTGAAATTGAATGATTTTAGTTCATGAGCAGCATGAAGTCATCGCAATCAGACCCGCAGCTGACAGCGAGCCGAAAGGCGGACAAAGTCGCGTCCGTCTTTGGGTTCGGCCGCTTGACAGATACGGTCTCCCAAAACCGGACCGTCCGTCCTAAAGCCGGACGCAACCCCCCGCCCCCTAGCTTCAGCTCGCTGTCTCTGTCTGTCAGCGTCTGTGTAAAGGCGCTGCAAAAAGTGAGGTTGATTGACAGCTCGCTCGTTCACAGGTCAGGTACGACGAACGCATTTCTTCTCCCGCCCTCAGGGGCCACGCACAAAAAGAGACATGTTTTCTTCTTAACGAGTCTGACATTCTGACTTGTTTTGAGTCGTATACCCGCAAGTCAGTTCAAGTTTCAAGTCTAATTCAAGTCTTTTTATTTTTGTCAAGTCCCCATCTCTGGTATTTTTTTAGACGTCCATCTGACCGCACGTATCCAGAGTAGAGGCGAGCAAAGAACACAATGGTTGGAGAGAACACTGCCTGCATTCATTACCCGTGATTTGCAGCCTGTACATAAATTGAAAGCACAGCTGGATGCAAAGATCGCCAACTGCTGAGTGGAAAATTCCTGCTGCGACTCAGCATGGCACATGGAGAATATACAGTGTGTGTGTGTGTGTGTGTGTGTGTCTGCATGTGTGCATGTGCATGCCTGTGTGTGTGTGTGTGTCAGCTATAGAACGGTGAGGCAATACGAGGAAGAAGAGGAGGGGAGGGGGGCCGTTGGAGGCGGGGCTTGTTCCTGAATAGCAAGCAGGGGATTGGTTGGCGACAAAGCTGCCTTTGTGAGGTCACCGTCCCCACAACAAGCCTCCACCCACATGCCGGGCCCCACGCACAGAGCACCTCCACCCCCTTGTGCCGAAGCAGTGTAGGTGTCATTCAGGAAGTGAAGACACTTAACATGAGTGAGTCATCACCCCATCTCCTCCTGCCTCGACCCCAGTCACCCAATTACTGCACCTAACACGGCTATAGGTGTTTAATAGGTGAGCCTATAGGGGTGGAGGGTTGAAAAAAAACTATTAATCAACCACACATAGACATATACATACATATACACACACATGCACGCACACACACAGACAGGCACACACACTTCCAGGCACACACATACAGATAGGCACACACACACGCACACACACACACAGCCCCAGGACCCGTAATCAATCTAAAGTTACGCCCTTGCTATGAATCACAACACTTTGACTGGAGCAACTGCTCCTTCACACACAAAAACTCTATTTAAACCCCACCGCCGCCTGTCTCTTATTTATAGTGGAGGTTTTAGATGACACACTTGTCTATCCCTGTAGCCCGTATTATTTGAGAACTGGCAGAATCGTTCAGCGTGAACAGCATTCATATATTTTTTTAGGGGGGGGGGGCGCTTGCTTCTCAGGCAGCAAACGGTCTCTGGTATATGCATGAGACATCCAGACGAAGAAGAATACATTAGTAGTTATTTTTCTTTCATACACGCACACACATACACACACACACACACACACACAAACACATGCGCCTGCATACACACACACACAAACACATGCACACACACCTATTAGCTTGTGCAACAACTGAATAGAAAGCTGTATTTCTGCTTTCTTGCATTTAATTGGACTTTCATGTAATTTTCTAGAAACCTCTTTTGTACCTTATAGAATAATAATACGTATGACAATATTTTGAACCCAACCCAACCGCTACACAAACAACGTTATGCTACACACACCGTTACCAGCCGTTCTTGTGCATTCCCCCTAAACATAGAAAGGTCTACGTAATCAAGTTCTGCAGTGTATATGTTTAATTAATCATAGCCTTGATAATGGAAGTCCGCTTTTTAGCACTATGGTGAATATAGTGTATAGTCATGTATACTGAAATTATAATAATACACGGCAATTGTTTGACTCAAGCTTAATCATTTGATAAGAACTTGGCTTTTATCTTTGTTTTCATGGTTTTTCCTATTTCCCTTTCTTGTGCCTTTTCTTGTCTTGCTCTCATACTACTATGAATATATTGTATACATTCTGTACTTTAATTTCTCTATGGGAAATATATAGTTAAACTAATCCAGATATATCATTCTTAAACCCATCATCATCATCACCACCATCATCATCCTCATATCAACAGACACAAAGGTCAAAGAGATGAAGAAGAGATGAGGAAAAATAGGTAAAGACAGCTTCTTCAATTGTGTGTAAATGGTGTGGCAGACACTAATAAAGTGAACAGTGCCACAAGTCCTCTTGTCTCTCACTGTGGGAATAGTGATATTACAAAATAAATGAGATCTGTTTTTCTCATATTCAAGTCACATTCCCTATTTGTTTTCCCTGTTGCAATACACTGCAGACATATTTACACTGACATTTTTATTACTTTTAAATAACACGTGGTATTTTTAGAAATATATTTCTTATTATGTATTATTATTCTTTCAGGCTAGGTATTTCATACTGGATCCTGTATAAAAACAAACTCAATGCTAAAGGACAGTTGGTACATTATGATGCCCTATTATACAGCTATTATAATGCTTACAAGCTCATCTAGGAGGTTAGTGCATAGGATTAGATATTAATCCTACATCTGAATTCAGACTTGCATCATACAAGCAGCAAAGTGTTTATTTTGTTTGAACAGCATGAAATCATGGGATGTCACTGGTATTGTTTTATTGGTCAGATGTTTATGTTGTGACCTAACTGTGAATTTTCTTTCCCACTGGTGATGTGTGCGGTCCTGGGGGGATTATGGTTATTAAACTCATACCATATGCTTTCAAAACCACTATGTTGAGTTTGTCCGATACGACAGAGCACAGCAGGCCTTACATGTATTCATATTTGCGGTAAGTGCAATTTTGCATTCAGGACATAAGACATGAGACACAAAAACCACCATGGCAACAGAGTGTTTATTTAGCGAATGTAATTTATTATCTCATTAATTGAAAGCTTTCCAGGAGGAGCCCAACACAAAGTAGAAGCTTGTCAAAAAGCAATAAAAAGACCAACGAGACATTCAAATATAAATGTAGTCACATATTTATTACATAAATATATAGTAAAATAGACCAGCGACAATTACCATAAAAATATCTTCCTTTAAAATCCTGACCATAAACAAAGATTTGAAAATCACACTTTTCTTTTGACATTTACAAACACGCTGATTGTCTGGACCAGTCGTAAGCAGCCCACCACACACAAAAGACCCCCTAAAAAGAACAACTAAAACCTGACATCAC